>JASAMY010003536.1:0-46342 GCA_030248085.1 Paralinhomoeus sp. GSCO2_6
CGACTCATATCGGGTCTTAAAAACCTAAATGGGTTCCTTTGTGAGCGTTCCCTATCTCGAGATAATGTCAATAGTATGGTCGATTTTGACAACTTTTTGAAATCATGTCAAGGTTTTTCGTGTTTTGCCTACGGACTAACATCACCTTCTAACGCGCTATCTAACGCGCTATAGCACGTATGCATACTCGGTCGCAGTACAGAGATATGTCCCAAACTGTTTGAAAGCAAAAATCAAAACACGTCATTTTGTTTTGAAACAGCACAGGCGTCTCACATTTTTAAGAAAGAAAAGCTTCTGAAGTAATTTGTGCTAGGTGCTGTTAATCTTGAGTTATGGTTTACTTTGTGAGTCAGTGCTTGGGCACAGTGGGTTTGTCTGTCAGTGCTTTGGCGCGATCCGTAAGGCATCAGACTACTGATCGAGAGGTCGCCAGTTCAACTCCCGATGGCGGCTTTGCTTTTGCACGTGTCCCTGCAAGAGGGATAACGACTTGTTGCCCCACCCTTCCACTTTGGTCATTTCTCTAGGTTCTGCCGATTTTTTTTTTGATTTTTCGAACTTGTGGAAAGTTTGAAAAGCATGCGCGCGTGCGTGCATACATACGTGCGAGCGTGCGTGCGTGCGTGCCTGCATAGGTTTTATCGTATCTGGCTTGTGTGTCTTACGAAAAAACACTGTATTAAGGAAAAATTTGCAGGTGGCTGCAAAAAAAAGGTGAATATGTGACGCTATTTTGTTAAAGTCCAGTTTGAAAAAGAGGGGTATTAATTAAGGCATGCCTCATTGATGTATAGCCACCTACACTTTGCAGCTGATCAACTTCAGTTTGAACAAACCGTGTATAAAAACTGAACCAAACGCAGCAACACGTCACATATTCGGCATTTGTTGTGTGAGCCATCCTCATTCAGCCAAAACGCAACAGCAATCCTTTAACATCTCATCTCTCTCTGACAATGCGTTGCCATTGGCCATTACCATGGACCTGGCACAGCCAAATTTCCTGGTTAAATAATCAGCACCCTGCTAACATTTGTGACATGTGGGTTGCCACTACAGTTAGTGATGTGCATGCATACATACTGTACTGGCTCCATTCGTCAGTCCCCTTTTGGCATTTCAACCAATGATGAACTGCTTCTACAACGTTTGCATAGTGCAATGCACCATTTTACATCTTGTGAGTGCTTACGTGTATGCATGCGTGCCTGCGCGCGTGCGTATGTACGTGCGCCTGCATCGTGTTCCATGTACAAGATCATGGGGTCCTTCCTGCCTGTCTCGCAACCATGTGGCATTCAGTCATGCGGCATATGTGAATGCACTGTGTTCCAGTCTAGTTACGTCCTAAAAATTGCCACTGCACCTTCCTATGCACGCGAACACAAAAAAAATTAAAATTAGTTGGGAGTGGGAAAATATGGCTGCGAACACAAAAAATGCCGAATATGTGACGTGTTGCTGCGTTTGGTTCAGTTTTTATACACGGTTTGTTCAAACTGAAGTTGATCAGCTGCAAAGTGTAGGTGGCTATACATCAATGAGGCATGCCTTAATTAATACCCCTCTTTTTCAAACTGGACTTTAACAAAATAGCGTCACATATTCACCTTTTTTTGCAGCCACCTGCAAATTTTTCCTTAATCTTTTTTGGACAGACTATAGTACGTAAGGGGAGCAGTTGTTCGGTTGGACCTCAGGTTGGACCTGAGGTTTGACCGCCTTAATGTATCTGTTTTAAAATGTATCAGGGTGTACGCGTCAGCGTACAACCCTAATATGTGACGACTTCTCAATGCGGCTTTTTGAATTTTCGATCGCCTATAACTTTTGATTGCCTGAACGGATTTTGGCGCGTTATGGCGCAAATGAACCGCCTTCTTCTGGGGCATCGAATGCGCCATAACGCGTTTCCTTGCTTTACTGTAAGGGGTCAATAGTTCCAAAAATGTTCCAATTTTGCGGCTTTTTTTTCATGTTCTCCGCCAGGTTTTTGGAGCGCCGCTCGCGAACGCCAGGGCCTATCTCGATGAAACTTGGTATGTGTAGCCGGCTAGTGATGGCAATGTTGCATGCCAAAGGATTTATGTGCACTGCGTTCCGACCTCGAGATATTGCCAATTTTATCCTATTATCGATTGATTTTCTTGGAAATGGGCCACAAATTTTGTGCTCTATAGGCGCTTTAATGGTACATCGCAGCGCTTCGCTGTCAAGGAGAAAGTTGGTCGCCATGACATGACTTGTGTTACTTTCAACAATTGGACCAAATTGGACGCACCAAAATACCTCCCCCCATTATATCGATAATGGAAATTGGCCCTATTTCGGTGTGGTTAGGTCGGATGGCCTAAACATCAATAATAAAGTTGATCGCCCTTCGATGTAGAACATTTTATTCCTTGAAGTCAAAACGATCCGACGCACCAAAATATTTTCACTTCCGGGATAATCGATAAATATCGATATGGGTAGGTCGGATCACTTTGGCCAAAACACAAAAGTTGACCGCCTGCACGTGCAGATCATTTTGATTCTTTACACCACTATGCTCCGACGAACCAATATGGCACTACAGATGTGCACGCACGCACGCACACCAACAAATGGGCTGCTTCGCAAGAAACTTGATGTGGGTAGGTCCGATCACTTTGGCAAAAACACAAAAGTTGACCGCCTAGTCATGGTGATCATTTCCATACTTTACATCACTATGCTCTGACGCAGCAATATAGCACAACTGCATGTGCATGCATGCATGTATGTCTGCTAGGCTGTTGGTACTTTGCTTTACTTCAATTTTGCCTTGTTCAATTCAGTCACAGGTACATTGTGTGTGAACCTATGTCAGTGAACGTCTGTGTGCATATGTGCGTGCGTGCGTGCATGCGTGCGTGCGTGCGTGCAAGCGTGCCTGCGTGCGAGCATGCGTGCATGCTTGCGTGCGTTGAATTACAGAAACCCCTTCATCATTTGAAAAAACACTGTATTAAGGAAAATTTTGCAGGGGCCTGCAAAAAAAGGAGAATATGTGACACTCTATTGTTGAAGTCCAGTTTGAAAAGAAGTGGTATTAAGGCATATACCCCCACTGATTTCTAGCCACTTCTGCATTGGAGCTGATCAACTCCACTTTGAACAAACCATGTATAAAATCCGAACCAAGCACAGCAACAAGTCACATATTCGGCGATTTTTGTGCGAGCCATCTCACTCAGCCAAGCCAAAACGCCGCAAACGTCCATCAACTCATATCTCATCTCTCTCAGACGTTGTCATTGCCCATTTCCATGGACCCGACACAGCAAAAGTTCCTGCAGAATTAATTGGTCCCCTGCTAAAATTTTTGCAATGGCGGTTGTTGATGATGCACAGTTGGTGATGTCGATGTGTGGTCGAGAGGCACATATACATACTACAATCCTGCTCCATTACCTTCTGGTATTCCACCCAATGATGAACTGTTCGTATAACATTTGTGTAGTGCCCTAATGCTTGCATGAGTGCTGCGTGCGTGCGTGCATGCGTGCGTGCGTGCGTGTGTCCGTGCACGCGTACGTGCGTGCGTGTGTGCATGTGTGCGTGCGTACGCAAGTGCGTGCGTGCATGCGTACGTGCGTGAGCATGGGATTCCATGAGGCATGTGCTAATTTCAATGTATGTAAATGTCAGTCAGTTCCAGTTGCCGCAATTTTCACTGCACATTTCCTTCCATTGCAAGCGAACACAAAAATCGCCGAATATGTGACTTGTTGTTTTGGCGGCACAGCGCAGGAAGCGGCAGCGATATCTTTCCGAATAACCCAACCGTCCGCTCAATCCGACGAGCGCAGTAGCTAATCGAAAATACCAGAAAAAGCGCGCCGCGCGCGCGCGCAGAGAGAACCGGCCGCGCGGCAGCGCAGACAGCACGGGCGGCGTGGCGGAGCAGACAGCACCGGCGCCGCAACGGCGTCAATTTCCGCGGCGGCGCGCAGGTGCCGACCTTTTCGGCGGCACGTACATGTACCTACGCGCGTACGAGCGACTGTCTGGCGTAAGCAGGCGTACTGTACCTACTGCGCCAGCACAGTCCGGGCGACAAAGCTCTATGTTCTACGCTATACTCTACTAACGGCCAGGACAACGCGTTCACAGTTGCTTCTCCGGCGGTCGCAGGAGCGCCGCCTTCTTGTGGCCGCGCTTGCGGTCGCGCGCCGTCGCCTTGACCACCCGGTAGAAGTTGCGCGCCGTGCTGGAGGCGATCGCGTGGAGCAGGAAGACGGCGGCCTGCAGGAGGTAGGGCGAGAGCGGAATCAGCGCGAGCGCCAGCAGCAAGGCGATCGCGATGAAGATGGCCGTCTCCCACCAGCCAGTGAACCAGCTCGTGATGCCTTTCAGCACGTCCAGGCTGAGGTCGGCACCAGTTGTCGCCGTCTTGTTTCCAATGACGATCGTTCTTGAATTAAACAAAAGGTCTTTTTCGATAAATGCCAATCGTCCGTTCAGCATAAAGCTCGTTCGCCCAGCCGGGCAGTCGACGTTGCAGACTTCGGCCACTATTGGTTGGCCGAAGCTCAGCGTCACACTACCTTTGTTACCAGTGGCCGTGCAGGTGGCGCTGAACTTGGCTGGTCCACAGTCGATGTGAGCCGTTGCCTTGCCGAAGTCCGTCTGACAGCTGTAGTCGAGTTTGGCTCCTGTGATACAGCTGTAGCAGCCGCCAAAGTCCAGAGCTTCCAGGTTGCAGATGCTCAGCTGATGTTGGGCAGCCACAGTCAGTCCGTCCACTGTGAGCTGCAGTTCCATGGCGGCGTTGTAGTCGAACTCCGCCTCGACATCTTTTCCAGCGCCAGACAGCTGGAGCCCAGCTGTCGTCAAGGGCAGCCAGCTCTCTTTTTGCCTTTTGAATACTGCTTCCAGGTCTCCGTCAGTGCAGGTGCAGGAGACGCGTGGGTCGCTTTTCTGACAGTCGCACACTGTTGTAGGGATTTCGCAATCAGCGGCGGCAGCTTTGGAGAGACTACCACACTGTAGAGCGCCGATAGTTCCCGCAACAGGTTGGCCGCTGGCAGAAGTCTCAGTGACGATTGTCTCTTTGCCATTAGTCAGGAAGCTGCTTTCGAGGATTGGTGCGGGAGGAGACGTAGTCGAGATCAGTGTCACTTGGAGGTTCTTCCAGTTGCTTGCTATGCCAGGTGTAAGGTGGATGCGTTGTTTTTGGGTATTGCCCTCAGTGGTCAGAGTGACGTCTGCCTTGAGATTGAACTTCCAGACTGGGCAGCGGAATACTTCGTAGATGGTGTCAGTCAATGGCTTGGCATATACTCTGTAGTATATGCAGGCATAGGTCCACCACCAGCATCCACAGAACGGTCCTCCACAGCCCTCAGCGCAGTATGTGTGGCCTGGATTGTCATTGGCCTCGCCGTCGAGTTCAGAGACCTTGGAGCTGAGGCTGACGTCTCCACACTTGTTTTCGCTGTCGCAACTGCCCATTGTAGGGCAACGCTTCACCACCTCCGTTTTCATTTCAAACGAGCGTGTGTAGTAGTCGTTTTTCGCTTGGCATTTCAGGGCCACTCTCTTGACGATGAAGGTGAGGGTGCCCATCGGAGTGCCGCTTGGGTCCTTTAGAAACAGGCAGGCCTCTTGTTGTTGTGGCGCGAGGGTCAAGCGAGTGGTCTCGCTGAAACTGCACTCCATGGAGCCGTTCTTTCCGATGGCGCAGGACGTCTGTTGCGCTGTCATGCTGGTGACCTCGGAGCAACTGTTGGCCGGGCTGATCAAGCTGAACGCCAGCACCAAGGTAGCCAGCATCGGCATGCGCAGTCGATACGAACGGTTCCCCATTCGGATTCTGTTCGACGCCTCGTTCAGGAGAGATTGCGCGTCTCTCACTGGAGCCAATTCTCCTTGTTGGCTCTCTGCGTCTTCGGCTTCATCTTCGATGTCGTCTTGTGAGACCAGTGTGTAGATCGGAAGCATTGCCGATCGGTAGGTTCTCTGTTTCGCTCTGCAGCAGGCCCTCAGGCAGAGTCTGGCAATGCGGCGTAGCATGCGCAGCAGGACGAGCATCGCCTTGCAGAGCAGCTTCATGATCTTTAAGCCAACGTAGATGGTCAGGGAGAAGAAGTACAGTGCGATGAAGACAATCGCAAGCCAGTATGTGGATGAACAGTGTGGATTGGCAAGCCGCGTCCAGCATACAGTGCACTGTATCATTTCACAGAATGGTTGTGCTGGACACAGCTCACTGAGTTCCTTTACCAGCAGACCTCGGTTCCAGATCTTAGCTGTGATCTGGTGTTCTGCGAGGTTGATCTCTGCAGGGAACAGAATCGTCTCGCGTGTCGCTGGAAAACTTCTCTTGTAACAGATTGGCTGCGAGCACACCTCCAGGTAGCCGACTCCTTGAGCGAGCTCGAGTCGCACTCCACCCTTTGTGCAGGTCATCGTGCACGTGTTGCAGTCTGTGTGTCGAATGTTGCGGGCCTCTTGGTAGATGCTCAAGTCAGCTTCACCATAGGCTTTGATTGGAATCTCTCCTTCATCCGTGAGGAAGTACGGCAGCTCCGTTTCCTCGTACTTGCAGAACTTTGTTGACTCTGGTGAGCAGTCGTGTTTCTCGCAGAATTCAGGAGTGCCGGTCTGCTTTCCGCTGCCGATGCACTCGAAGTCATCGCTGTTGTGCTGCACCCAGCGAATACGAGGCTCTTGACGAGCACTTTGGTGCCGTTGACGAGCTGGATCATTGGTGTTGTGAAGTGGATCGGGCCGTCACTGCATCGCTCTGTCTTGTGGAAGGAGCAGATTTGTGGCCTCGCCCGTTTCAGCACCACGTCGACGTTTACTGGACGGCTGAGCACGTCCTTCCACTTGTTCAGGTTTTGGGCGCAGTGTGTGGCCCATGGTTCGCAGACACATCTTTCCGTACATTGGCCCTTTCCATCAAGGTGGCCATTGATGCAGCTGCTGCGTTCCCAACACAGTGTCTTGTCTGGCAGCTGTCTTATGCTATAGCCTTGGGAGACGCAAGTGGACGACCACAGCTTGATTCCCGTGCTGTTCTGTCGGCACGGATTCGCTTCTGAGTCCGCAATGAGGCTGAGAAGAATGACGCCTGCGACCATGAGCAGGGTGTCCAGGAGGCGTCGTCTTCTGTTTGGTCTGCCCACACTGCCTCGCAGCAGGCAGTCTCTCTTCCTTGGCTTTCATCTCCAGGCGACTCATGAATCAACTGCAACTTGAGCCACCTTCTGAAGAGATGCTGTCCATCCACACATGTGGCGGTCCGTCGCCTCAACGCGTCCAATCACAAGTCGTTCTCTTCAATCTGTTCTTGAAGAACGGCACCAGTATCGACATTCAAGCAAAAGTGCTCGAAAAACTGAAGGGGCTCATGACCAAAGGTCAGCTGTCTGCAGACGACATCACGACTCTGAACACTGTTCCACAGCAGCGTCTCGGTGAACCCATCGCCGTTACTGATCAGCGTTTCGCGCCCGACATTCTGCTGGGCCAAGACTATTTCTGGGACATGATGGACTCAGGCGAAAAACGACGGCTGCCATCTGGCCTGTATCTGCTCCCGTCCAAACTCGGCCTTCTGCTCGGTGGCAAGAGTTGTGCCGGAGAAAACACCTACGCCTGCCCGGCGATCACTTTTAACATGGACGACGACGAGCACGAGCAATCGCTACGCCTGCACGACTTCATGGACCTCGAAACTATCGGCATCACCGACGCGCCTGAACTCAGTGACAATGATCACGCGATCAGTCAGTTTAATGAGACTGTGCTCTATGAAGAGGGAAGGTATCACGTGAAGTGGCCAGTCAAGCAAGACTCAATCGAGTTGCCTGACAACTTCGGACTGGCACTGGGCCGGTTCAAGAATCTGACCAAGCGGCTGCAACTCGAGCCTGAGCTGTTCAGCAAGTACAAGGCCATCATTCACGACCAGATCGAGCGTGACATCATCGAAAAGGTTCCAATCGACGATGCGGACAGCACCACTGTGCGTCACTATCTGCCACACCATCCAGTCCTAACTCCGACCAAGACTACGACTAAAGTTCGGCTAGTTTACGACGCGTCTGCAAAAACTAGTAATCGTAACTGTAGTCTTAATGACGCTTTGTACCGAGGACCAATTGAACTCCCAGAACTCGCCGGCCTGCTGCTGCGCTTTCGTCTCTCACCCATCGCAGTGACTGCTGACATTGAAAAGGCATTCCATCAACTAGGCCTGCAGAAGCCAGACAGGGATCTGACCCGCTTCTTCTGGTACCGGAACGATGACGAGCCGCGCTTAGAAGATAATCTGCAAATCTTCCGATTCAAGCGCGTTCCATTCGGCGTCGTCAGCAGCCCGTTTCTCCTACAGGCAACTCTACAGTATCACCTGAAAAGCCAGAAGAGCCTGCTGGCCCTGGAGATCGCAGACAACGTCTACGTCGACAACGTCCTCATGGGCACAAAGACAGTCAGTGACGCCATCTCATTGTACAAGCAGTCCAAAAGCATTTTCAACAATGCGTCGATGAATCTGAGAGAGTGGACCTCGAATTCTGCGGACTTCCTCAACTCAATCTCTCCAGCTGATCATGCTACTGGTGCTGTGCAGAAAGTGCTTGGCATGATTTGGAACACTAACACTGACAGTCTGCAACTGCGGACACCGGCACTGATCGAGACGGTGGACAACATGGCACCAACAAAACGGCAGGTGCTGCAATACGTGGCTAGCGTCTTCGACCCACTGGGCTTTGTCGCTCCTGCTGTCCTTAAAGGCAAACTGCTCATGAAGCGGCTCTGGGAAGAGGAAGTGAAATGGGACAGCCCACTGCCAGGCACCCTACTCACCGACTGGTTGAATCTGCGGGACAGCCTGCAACAGATCGGTCAGCTGTCTCTACAGCGCTTCACCGGCGCCACGGCCAAGACAGACGCCTACTCTTTGGCGGTCTTCTGCGACGCTTCCTCCAAGGCCTACGCCACTGTCGTCTACCTGCGAGTCAACGGCCAGAACAAGGCTGGTGTTCACCTGTTGTTCTCGAAAACGCGATTGGCCAAGAAAGGCATTTCGATGCCTCGCCTGGAACTGCTGGGACTACTCATCGGCGTCAGGGCCGTGAACTTCGTCAAGAAGGAACTGAAAGCCAACGTGCTGGAGCTAGACGTCTTCTGCGACTCCCAGTGCGTCCTGAAATGGCTTACCACAACCAAGCCGCTCAGCAGATTCGTGCGCAACCGCATAAACGAGATCAAGGAGTACAAGGAACTGCACTACCACTATCTGCCATCTGAAGAGAACCCAGCCGACTGCGCTTCCAGAGGCCTCTCCTACAACGAGCTCAAGGATCACACTCTCTGGTGGACTGGTCCGTCATGGCTCTGTCTGTCCAAGGAGAACTGGCCGAAGTGGAATCTGCCAGAAATTACGCCACAACTTCTGCAGGAGATGCAGAAAGAGACCAAAGAAGCGCCATTCTACCAGACAAAGACGATGACTACAGTAGTCACATCGCCGTCTTCACTACAGATGCAGCGCTTCTCTAAGTTCAAACGGCTGCTTGGCGCAACTGTCTACATTCTTCGCTTCCTGAAACAGCGAATCTGGAACAAGCTGTCGCCCACGACTCAAGACAACCACAAGACGACAGTGGGCAAGCTGTTCAAGCACATCTCTGACACTGGTTCTTGCACTGCAACGGATTACAAGGCAGCAAAACTCGTCGTGCTGAGGCAAGCGCAACGCGAGGCACTTCCTGACGTCGTCAACGCCGTCGCCTGCCGACAGAAGTCGCAAAAACCATTGGTGCGCCAACTCGGCCTCTTCCAAGACGAGAACGGCCTGCTGCGCTGTGCTGGACGTCTCAACAACTCTGCCTTGACGCAAGATGCAAAAAATCCAATTCTTCTGCCCAAGCAGCACTGGCTGACCAGTCTCGTCATCGATCACGTGCACCAGAAACACCACCACTGCGGTGTCCAGCAAACTCTGAGCAACATCAGAAGCCAGTTCTGGATTCCACAAGGCCGAGTCACCGTAAAACGTCGACTGGCGAAATGCGTCCAATGCAAGAAAGTGTCAGGCACCCCGTTTAAACTTCCTCCAATGCCTGACTTACCAACTGAGAGGAGCATCAGAGCGCGACCTTTCCAATACTGCGGTGTCGATTACTGTGGCCCCCTGCTGGTCAGAGTCGGCTCTGAGAAACGCAAGGTGTGGATCTGCCTGTTTACTTGCCTTTCGACTCGAGCGGTACACTTGGAACACGCACTGGACATGACGGCAGAAGCTTTCCTCAACTGTCTGAGACGATTCATCGCGAGACGAGGACAGCCGACGTCAATCATCTCTGACAACGCACCTCAGTTCACTCTGACACAACAGACATTCGACACGGCCTGCAGCACCGGTCTGAAGTCTGCTGACGTTTTCTCTTACTGCGCCAGCGAGGGAATCAACTGGCGCTTCATCACTCAGTTTGCCCCCTGGCAGGGGGGTGTATATGAGCGAATGGTGGCCATCTGCAAGTCTGGGCTGAAGAAGGCCATCGGTCGGAAAATGGTCAACCTCGACCAGCTGGCGACCCTGCTCTGCGAAGCTGAGGCAGTGGTCAACTCGCGACCCCTCACTTACATCTCAGACGACGTTCACTCGCCAGCCATTTTACGGCCAGCCGACTTCCTCGTCCCCCTTGGCCACTTTGGAACGCCTGTCCTGGAAGAGGACGCTGACGACGCAGCCTACGTGCCCAAGGTGAACTCGGCTGACAAGCTGCTCCGACTCTTCCGCACTTCGCAGCGATGCCTGGACAGCTTCTGGGACTTTTGGCAAACTGAGTACCTGCAAAGCCTTCGCGAGCGCTTTGACGGCGAACACCGACATCCTCGCAGCGTCCAGGTCTGCCCTCCTAAAGCAGACTCAGTCGTTCTCCTCAAGGAGGACCACCAACCGCGCGGCGCCTGGAAGCTGGGACGAATCTCGCGGCTGATCTACAGTCGTGACGGCGCTGTTCGCTCAGCGGAGGTGGCGTTGCCAAGCAAGCGAACGCTCATCAGACCGATAAATCTGATGTATCCACTCGAAATGCAAGACAGCGCGGAGATCGACGACCAGAAGGTCTCAATCAACTGCACGCACCTCACGACTCTGGCCTCTCTGAAACTGCCCAATCAGAGAAGCACGGAGTCGGTGCAACAGGAGGAGCAGCCAAGGGAGAGAGACTGCCTGCTGCGAGGCAGTGTGGGCAGACCAAACAGAAGACGACGCCTCCTGGACACCCTGCTCATGGTCGCAGGTGTCATTCTTCTCAGCCTCATTGCGGACTCAGAAGCGAATCCATGCCGACAGAACAGCACGGGAATCAAGCTGTGGTCGTCCACTTGCGTCTCCCAAGGCTATAGCATAAGACAGCTGCCAGACAAGACACTGTGTTGGGAACGCAGCAGCTGCATCAATGGCCACCTTGATGGAAAGGGCCAATGTACGGAAAGATGTGTCTGCGAACCATGGGCCACACACTGCGCCCAAAACCTGAACAAGTGGAAGGACGTGCTCAGCCGTCCAGTAAACGTCGACGTGGTGCTGAAACGGGCGAGGCCACAAATCTGCTCCTTCCACAAGACAGAGCGATGCAGTGACGGCCCGATCCACTTCACAACACCAATGATCCAGCTCGTCAACGGCACCAAAGTGCTCGTCAAGAGCCTCAGTATTCGCTGGGTGCAGCACAACAGCGATGACTTCGAGTGCATCGGCAGCGGAAAGCAGACCGGCACTCCTGAATTCTGCGAGAAACACGACTGCTCACCAGAGTCAACAAAGTTCTGCAAGTACGAGGAAACGGAGCTGCCGTACTTCCTCACGGATGAAGGAGAGATTCCAATCAAAGCCTATGGTGAAGCTGACTTGAGCATCTACCAAGAGGCCCGCAACATTCGACACACAGACTGCAACACGTGCACGATGACCTGCACAAAGGGTGGAGTGCGACTCGAGCTCGCTCAAGGAGTCGGCTACCTGGAGGTGTGCTCGCAGCCAATCTGTTACAAGAGAAGTTTTCCAGCGACACGCGAGACGATTCTGTTCCCTGCAGAGATCAACCTCGCAGAACACCAGATCACAGCTAAGATCTGGAACCGAGGTCTGCTGGTAAAGGAACTCAGTGAGCTGTGTCCAGCACAACCATTCTGTGAAATGATACAGTGCACTGTATGCTGGACGCGGCTTGCCAATCCACACTGTTCATCCACATACTGGCTTGCGATTGTCTTCATCGCACTGTACTTCTTCTCCCTGACCATCTACGTTGGCTTAAAGATCATGAAGCTGCTCTGCAAGGCGATGCTCGTCCTGCTGCGCATGCTACGCCGCATTGCCAGACTCTGCCTGAGGGCCTGCTGCAGAGCGAAACAGAGAACCTACCGATCGGCAATGCTTCCGATCTACACACTGGTCTCACAAGACGACATCGAAGATGAAGCCGAAGACGCAGAGAGCCAACAAGGAGAATTGGCTCCAGTGAGAGACGCGCAATCTCTCCTGAACGAGGCGTCGAACAGAATCCGAATGGGGAACCGTTCGTATCGACTGCGCATGCCGATGCTGGCTACCTTGGTGCTGGCGTTCAGCTTGATCAGCCCGGCCAACAGTTGCTCCGAGGTCACCAGCATGACAGCGCAACAGACGTCCTGCGCCATCGGAAAGAACGGCTCCATGGAGTGCAGTTTCAGCGAGACCACTCGCTTGACCCTCGCGCCACAACAACAAGAGGCCTGCCTGTTTCTAAAGGACCCAAGCGGCACTCCGATGGGCACCCTCACCTTCATCGTCAAGAGAGTGGCCCTGAAATGCCAAGCGAAAAACGACTACTACACACGCTCGTTTGAAATGAAAACGGAGGTGGTGAAGCGTTGCCCTACAATGGGCAGTTGCGACAGCGAAAACAAGTGTGGAGACGTCAGCCTCAGCTCCAAGGTCTCTGAACTCGACGGCGAGGCCAATGACAATCCAGGCCACACATACTGCGCTGAGGGCTGTGGAGGACCGTTCTGTGGATGCTGGTGGTGGACCTATGCCTGCATATACTACAGAGTATATGCCAAGCCATTGACTGACACCATCTACGAAGTATTCCGCTGCCCAGTCTGGAAGTTCAATCTCAAGGCAGACGTCACTCTGACCACTGAGGGCAATACCCAAAAACAACGCATCCACCTTACACCTGGCATAGCAAGCAACTGGAAGAACCTCCAAGTGACACTGATCTCGACTACGTCTCCTCCCGCACCAATCCTCGAAAGCAGCTTCCTGACTAATGGCAAAGAGACAATCGTCACTGAGACTTCTGCCAGCGGCCAACCTGTTGCGGGAACTATCGGCGCTCTACAGTGTGGTAGTCTCTCCAAAGCTGCCGCCGCTGATTGCGAAATCCCTACAACAGTGTGCGACTGTCAGAAAAGCGACCCACGCGTCTCCTGCACCTGCACTGACGGAGACCTGGAAGCAGTATTCAAAAGGCAAAAAGAGAGCTGGCTGCCCTTGACGACAGCTGGGCTCCAGCTGTCTGGCGCTGGAAAAGATGTCGAGGCGGAGTTCGACTACAACGCCGCCATGGAACTGCAGCTCACAGTGGACGGACTGACTGTGGCTGCCCAACATCAGCTGAGCATCTGCAACCTGGAAGCTCTGGACTTTGGCGGCTGCTACAGCTGTATCACAGGAGCCAAACTCGACTACAGCTGTCAGACGGACTTCGGCAAGGCAACGGCTCACATCGACTGTGGACCAGCCAAGTTCAGCGCCACCTGCACGGCCACTGGTAACAAAGGTAGTGTGACGCTGAGCTTCGGCCAACCAATAGTGGCCGAAGTCTGCAACGTCGACTGCCCGGCTGGGCGAACGAGCTTTATGCTGAACGGACGATTGGCATTTATCGAAAAAGACCTTTTGTTTAATTCAAGAACGATCGTCATTGGAAACAAGACGGCGACAACTGGTGCCGACCTCAGCCTGGACGTGCTGAAAGGCATCACGAGCTGGTTCACTGGCTGGTGGGAGACGGCCATCTTCATCGCGATCGCCTTGCTGCTGGCGCTCGCGCTGATTCCGCTCTCGCCCTACCTCCTGCAGGCCGCCGTCTTCCTGCTCCACGCGATCGCCTCCAGCACGGCGCGCAACTTCTACCGGGTGGTCAAGGCGACGGCGCGCGACCGCAAGCGCGGCCACAAGAAGGCGGCGCTCCTGCGACCGCCGGAGAAGCAACTGTGAACGCGTTGTCCTGGCCGTTAGTAGAGTATAGCGTAGAACATAGAGCTTTGTCGCCCGGACTGTGCTGGCGCAGTAGGTACAGTACGCCTGCTTACGCCAGACAGTCGCTCGTACGCGCGTAGGTACATGTACGTGCCGCCGAAAAGGTCGGCACCTGCGCGCCGCCGCGGAAATTGACGCCGTTGCGGCGCCGGTGCTGTCTGCTCCGCCACGCCGCCCGTGCTGTCTGCGCTGCGGCGCGGCCGGTTCTCTCTGCGCGCGCGCGCGGCGCGCTTTTTCTGGTATTTTCGATTAGCTACTGCGCTCGTCGGATTGAGCGGACGGTTGGGTTATTCGGAAAGATATCGCTGCCGCTTCCTGCGCTGTGCCGCCAAAACACTTGTTGCTGTGCTTGGTTCGGATTTTATACACTAGAGGCGCGCGCGGCCTTTGGCCGCCATGTGTATGTTAAGGAATAAAGCAACTGATTTTGCATATGATGGTCGACATGATCATGCTGTGCAAGCAGGTGCGCGATGGGCGTTCACCCTGTTGACTGTTGGTGGCGCCAAACTTTACTCCTGCTCTGTTGATCACGATGGGCATTCATTCTGTTGACTGTTGCTGGCACCAAATTTACTGCTGCTCTGTTGATCGCGATGGGCAATCACCCCGTTGACAGTTGGTGGCACCAAATTCACTGCTGCTCTGTTGATCGTGATGGGCGTTCACCCCGTTGACAGTTGGTGGCGCCAAACTTCACTCCTGCTCTGTTGAGCGTGATGGGCGTTCACTCCGTTGACTCTTGGTGGCGCCAAATTCACTGCTGCTCTGTTGATCGTGATGGGCGTTCACCCCATTGACAGTTGGTGGCGCCAAATTCACTGCTGCTCTGTTGATCGTGAGGGCGTGCACCCCGTTGACAGAAATTGGCCCAAATTCTGTGCTCCTCTGTGCGAGCGTGTGTGCGTGCGTGCGTGCGTGCGTGCGAGCGAGCGAGCGAGCGTGCGTGCGTGCACCTGCGTGCGTGCGTGTACGTGCGTCGTGTGTGCGTGCGTGCGTGTACGTATGTGCGTGCGTGCGTGTTGACAGTTGACAGTGCCAAATTCACTGCTGCTTGGTTGATCGTGATGGGCGTTCACCACGTTGACAGTTGCTGGTGTCAAATTCACTGCTGCTCTGTTAATCGCAATGGGCATTCACCATGGTGGGCAGGATACATTGTACCACACTTACAGTATACATTTGCATAATTATGCGGGAGCACATCCACGGAGTGGCTGTCCCCTTTCGACATAAGCCTGTGCGTGCGTGCCTGCATGTATCTATGTATCCATATATATGTATACATACCTATCCATATATATGTAGATATATATATGTGTATATATATATATATATATATATCGTGCGCGCGTGCGTGCGTGCCAATGCGCGCGCGCGTGCGTGCATGCATGCATTGCCGCACATACAGTGCTCGTGACGTCTAGCCGAGTCATTTGATATGCAATTCATCACTGCGCAGTTCATTTTCCATTTTCCAATTAGGCAAGATACAATACAGCACACTTACAGTATTTTTTTCAAAAAGTAGTTGCGGCTTTCACCCACTCCCCAAACGGAGGCATCTGGCCCAGCTACTTGAGCACTTTTACCAGTGACCTGCTGCCGCCAGGTGTCAACTGACCACGCAACATAATTGCGAAATTGTGAATTTGCATAATTTGCATAATTTTCATTTGCATAATTATGCGGGAGCATGTGCAAATGACTCGTGACGTCGAGGCGAGTCTTTTGATGTGCAATTCATCCATGTGCAATTCGTTTGGTAGTGTTAATCTGTACTGCAAACTTTGAAAATGCGCCATAACTACGGTATAAATTTGCATATCGAAAATCGATCATGCCCATGACCATCTCGGGGTCGCGAGCATTCGATTGAGCCATCGCGCGTCCATGTACGTCAAGTGGTTCGCGAGTTTACCTCTTGCCCACATACACACATACACGTACGTAAGGCGCATTTGTAAGTAGACTAGAGGCGCGCGCGGCCTTCGGCCGCCATGTGTAAGCTAAATCGTAATGCATACTTTGGAAAGGTCGTGGTTACGGGATTTGTGCTACGTCCTATTGATTGATACAAGAGCAGGCATCAAGCTCTTGTCACAGCTACGCCAACTTCACTCACGCTCAGACACACCCCATACCGCCAACCCTCTAATTAGCCGCCCCCACTAAGAGAATGTGAGGCGAGCAAAGAACGCACTCATTCACGCACGCACGCACCGCTTCGTCGTGTTGCTTCTTGCTGCAGTACCTGGTTTCTGTGACAACCAGTGTAGTGTGGCGTTTGCAAGCATAACAGTTGCGAAACAGGGACGCATCGTGCAATTAAAAATACCAATCGCTACTCTCGAAACAACGAACAACAAACTTACAGCAGCGCCTCCTTATATACGACATTTCGCGTTAAGCCTTCGTCGCTCTTCTTGAGTGCAAAGTGGAGACGATCAGGGGCGCCGACGCGCGACGCAGCGACGTAGAGTTGGCCGTGGCTGAAGACCGGCTGATTCAGCCAGACGCCCACCGTGCGCAGCGTCTGGCCCTGGCTCTTGTTGATCGTCATGCAGAACGCCGGCCGGATTGGGAACTGACGTCGCTTCCACTTGATGGGTGCTATCTGGTCGACTGGTGAAAGGTCGATCCGCGGAATCAGAACGCTATCTCCCTTTCGCTTCCCTGAGCAACGTGGACACTTCCGAATTCAAGACGACCATCTGGGCATGGCATGGGGTGGATGAAGGGTCTGGGCAAGGCCACGTTTTTTTTCAAGTGTAGGGCGGTTCCCCATCTCAGTCCCCAAATACGTTTAACTGTGTGTGTGTGTGGGGGGGGGGTGGTAATGGGGTTAGGACGTTGTGATTGGGAGGGGGATTCTCAAATCTTAAAAAAAACCTGGGGAGTGGGGGAGCCTGCCTCCTCCCCCCCCCACACATACACGCAGGCGCAAATGCACACACACCGCCTGCAGATACAGGTATGGTTGCCACCTACCAGATGCAATCTTGCAGACAAGTAACCTTTCTCCAATTTCGTCAATAATCAGTCTAGTGCCATTACAAAGTCCTTCCCTTGCATTTAAATTCCACATCAGCATCACGACCATGAGTTTCTAAATAATTCCATTTTATATCAAGTAGGCACACGCATACCTGTAATGGGGAAGTGGACCTCAGGGGGGGGGGGGTGGGTGGGGTGGAAATCTGGAGGGGGTGGGGGTCTGGGCAGGAAATATAGGCATTTTTCGGTCAATTTTTAGTCAAAATACACTGTAAATAATGAAATATTGGCACTTTCAGTCGATTTCTGCTCAACAACACTGTATAAAACATTTATTCTTCATTAAGGTAAGTAGTAGAAAGTTTCCAAAAATTCTGGGGGGGTTGGGGGGGGGGTGGTTCAGGAAGACCTGGGGGGAGGGTTGGGGAGGGTCCAACCCAGCGCCTGGGGGAATCCCCCCCCCAACCCCACCCCAGTTACAGGTATGGTTACATCCAGGTGGGCGGTGTTTGACGCCAGGCAATGCCGGCTCCGCCGTTTCTCCTGGCTTATCATGCGTGATTTGTGGAATAGGAGGCGTGCGAGTGTGGTGTAGTGGTTAGCATCCAGGACCGGAATCCCTGAGACCTGGGTTCGAATCCCAGCACTGCAACCGCCTTTTTTCTACAAGTCTTCAATGGGCACATGCAATGACTCCACTCACACTCGCATGCATACAACAGTCAAAATGGGACACAACAGACAGACATACACAAATATACATGCCAATACACACCTTCAAATGCAGCTCATGAGGTGGAAGTCCAGCAGGCGTTAAGCTGTTGAGATATTCCACTGGGAACCGAGTGGCATCTGCTGGGTCGCTAGTCATGTCGGCACTGTACAAAGTCTTAACTTGCCCCGGAAATTGGTCAATGATTGCATGGTTCATTTCGTCAACTTCCACATTCTTTGGTGCCAAGATGGCTCTTTCACTCATCCAATCAATCCATTCATTTTCTGGGCCATTCAATTTTGCTGCCATTTGCGGAAATATAGTTTCCGCAAATTTTAACATGGACTGCTGCTCTGTGTCACAGCTAGAATCGTCAATTTCAAATAAATTGATTCCAGGAAGTTGCGACAGACGAATTTTGTCAGGAGCTGCTTCAAAAGGTAGGTCGCCATTGCCAAGATTAATGAGCCACTGGTCAAAATCCTGCAAGGCTGGATCCAGCCCTACTCTAAGGTTTTCTTCCAATTCATAAGTTTGAAATTTGGGCCACAAAAGAGATCTTCTAATGGATCCACCTGTTATTGCAGCCCTAGAAGCCTTCGGAAGAACAGGCAACACCTAAAAAAAGTGCCAAGCCAGATTTCAATTAGACCGTCAACTTTGATTCAGCACCCTGCTACTTTTATCAATTTTTAAGACACATACATACAGTCTGAAAAACTGTTACATTACAGCCATGCATGGAACCCGGTTTTCAAAGAGGTTTTTAAAGTGGGGGGGGGGGCTTGGAGACCAGTCTGGGGGGGGGGGGGGTAAGCAGATTCGAAGAGGGAGGGGTATCAGAAAGGAAAGTGTATCTAAATAGTGTTTAAATAAACACTTTTTCATAAAAAAAATGGGTTAAGATAGGCCATAGTGTTATTTAGGGTAAAAACACTAAAACAAGACGAAAAATACTACTACTTTTTATAGTAGTAGACAAGTTGGAAAACTTCAGAAAATTCTGGGGAGCGGTAAACTTCCAAGTGGACGGGTGGCAACTCCCCAGCTACATGTTACAGTTACAGCTATCACATAACTGAGCAAGATATTTAATTTTCATGTATGTAAAGGCACAAATTTCCCATACATACCTGTCGGAAGTCCCCAGCTAGGACTAAGACTTTTCCTCCAAACGGCAATGTGTTGTTCATTATGTCCTGAAGCACTCTGTCCAATCCTTCCAGCAAATCTTTGTGCATCATTGGCGCCTAAAATAAGCCATCATTTCCTTAAATGGGGTGGGGTCCCAGGTAACAGATAGAGAGGGAAAAGACACTGAACAAAGCAATTTGAGGGGCGGGGGGGGGGGGGGTAAAGAACTAAGATGAGGAACCCCCAAAACCCACCCCAGTTGTAGTGTGTTCAACACTGTACTAATATGCCAATTTCATACAATTTTGGCGAACTGGCTAGGCTTCGCATTAGGCTTGACAAAACGAAATTCTGCCAATGTTGGTTGACAGCCTCACCTCATCCCACACAATGCACTTTGCTTCACGAATAACAGAGGCAACAGTGTCATTCGGCTTGATTGAGAATGTCATTCTGTCACTGTGACATAATGGCACCTTGAACCGTGAATGGAATGTCCGACCAAGCACCAATAAATTTGCAGCAATCCCACTACTGGCAACTGCAATTGCAATGTTCTTCTCCTGGTTCATGGTTCGTGCTGCTGCTAGTATAGTATTGATAGTGAACGTCTTTCCAGTGCCACCTCTGGCATCAATAAAGACCATTAGTGGCTCAGTCTGCTGGACAGCATGCATAACTTTGTCATAAATAAGACGTTGTCCAGCAGTTAGCTTTTCAAACTGTTGCAAGGCAGTCTGCTGTTCAGAGTCGAGGGTAAAATTTTTCTCTTCTTGTAGGGCGACTGACAAGCGTGTGACAGGCTGCTCTTCTGTCAGCTGATGAAGATGGTCATGCTCGGCTGCAGTCAGCCCAGTCAGATTGAAACTGTGCATAGACAGACCCAGGTGCAACAATCTGTCTTCGATATCAGCCCTCACCAAGAGTAAGAGCTCATTCTCAGTTGCCTCAGAAAAACGCCTTTGAAAGTCATCTTTCCATTCCTGCCAGTGAGTAGTAAACAACTGCTGTGGATTCTGTGGTTCACAAAATCCCAGAATAGTGACAAATAATGCGCGCAGCTGTTTGGGCATTTGGAAATGGGATGCTTCTGTTAAAACATTTTCCCATTCACCATCGTCAAGCAAAAGGCCCAGAGCCATGCACACTTCCTTGTATGAATCCAAAAGCTCACCATTAAAGACCTTCATGTCATTAAATCCTTGTTTGCCTATTAATATTGGAATGCATACAGCCAGTTGCATGCATACCTGTAACTGGGGTGGGGTTTGGGGGGGGGGTCCCTCCCCAGGGTGCTGAGTTTTACCCTACCGACACCCTCCCCATCCCTCCCTCCAGGTTGTCCTAAACCCCGCCCAGCCCCCCCCCCCCAGACTTTTTGGAAACTTTCTACTACTTATTCTAATAAAAAATTTTGCCTATTTTTCCCTCTCAGGGTTCCCCTCCAGTTTTTCACCCCACTCACCACCCCCTCCAGAAAATGCTCGAACCCTCCCACCAGGTCCAATTCCCGGTTACAGGTATGGTTGCATGCATGCACGCATGCACGCACTCTGTGGAGGAGGGGGGGGGGGGTGCTAGTTCCATCTGGGTGCATGGGTGTGCGTGTGCGCACGTGCATATGCATGCACAAGTGCACGCGTGTGTGCACGGGCGTGTGTGTGTACTAATTAGCTGACAAAAACAAAAAATCAAGATAGTGCTTACCGATACAATAATCGTGATTCAGCAAAATTCGCAGATAAAACTCATCACCAGCCAATGGGTGAATCGTGTGAAGTCGTCCAATTGTTCCATGAATACCCTGGACTCGTTTTTTCCATTTGTGAGTTCTGCGGTCAAACGTATAGCGTTTTGGCATATCAATATATTTAGTTTGACAGTCGCCATTCTCTGAGTTGAAGAGAAAAAATGCATCCAGCTCAGTTCTTTTTGGTTCTTCAGTAGCCACTTGCTGTTCTTGTCCTTCTTCAAAAGTGACATATTGCTCATTCTCCATATGGACCCTCAAGCTCATGACTGCTGGGTATCTACTTGTGATTCCAAACTGAAAAAGTCTCCAGCACGCTTCACTTGCGCCAATAGAGCGCAGATCTTGGTAGGTTGAGACTTCATCAGCCTTGTCTTCAACTGAGACCATGGCACGGTCAGCGCCTTTAGTCACATACTTAAATAAGTATTTTGCCGCAGTTGGTGAGATGCAAGCTTGCACATTGATGTGTGCATTGAACCGCAATGACAAGTATGGACAGTACGGCACAATCGAACTGTTATCGATCCACTTTGGAGCGCGCTCTCCTGAGGCGGTAGTCAGACATAATTGTGACTCAGTTTAGTTAGACTCGTCCAACCATACCTGTAACTGGGGGTGGGGCTGGGTAGGGTTTCTCCCCTCTCCCCTCCCCTCCACAATGTCCCCTCATAACGTTCTCAACCAACACACAACCCCCCCCCCTCCCCCCAATATCTGTAACCTGGTCTGGTTTAATGGGAGGGGGGGGGTAAAGATTGGGGTGTCTGGAAGTCTGGAATTTAGAAAATAATAATTTTTTGAAGTAATATTTAGCTGTTTTATGGTTATATAACACTGAAAGCACTGAAAACACCAATGTTTACTCACTTTTATCGTTTTACATATGATGGAAATTCTTGGGAAAAATTCTCGGGGTGGGTGTTGGAAAAATAGTGGGGTGGCAAACCCACCAAAGTCGCCCTCCTGCCCCACCCCAGAATTTTGAGTAATTTGGCCAAGCTTTTACCTGTCAAAAACGAAAATAGGGGTACATGTTGGTCTTCAGTTCCTTTCAGTGTTAGATGACCATAAAACATCTAAATTTCATTATTCAGACAATATTTTTGCCCAAAAAGTACCTACTTAGCATTTAGATCCTATTTACACAAAAAATGTCATCTACCTCCACTTTTAGCTCCCAGTCCCAACACCCCAAAGGGCCATTTACTCCCCCCCCCCCCACACCCCAGTACCGGTCAAGCACACATAAACATATTTAGTGAGACTACAGCCCCTGGTCTGATGTGCTCTATGCGCCGGCCGCCATCTTCTGGGGAACGTCTGCGGTAGGTAGGATAGAAAGCTGAGTCCTCCCACTCAGTGACTGGTGAGAATGCCACTGGGAAGAACTTTCTGCACCAGCCAGCTTCGTCTCTGCAGCGCTCACTGCATGAGTGGACCATGTGATTCAGAACAATCTCTTGCAGACGTTCAGCCTGCTCTCTTTGCGGCCCTTCAGGAAACTGAGCTGGATCAGGAGGCAGCTCAGCACAGATAACTTCATCAACATCGTCGGCAGTTCTCAAACGATTCTCATTCGTGAGTATTACCAAAATATGAGCATGTGGCAAGCCTAAAGAAAGGTTAGAAATTACCAATTTTTTGTGCGTTTAAGTCAGCAAAAGAAACTCCCAAGATAGTAAATACCTCGCTTTTGAAATTCTATAACATGCATGATAGCTGCACGTTGTCCAAAGGCATGGCCTTTGTTTATTTCATCCAGCATAAGCTTCAGTTTCAAGTTAAACACTCTTGCCAACAAATCGGGTCTATCTTGGCTCTTTTGTCCTATACGATAAAATCATGGCCCGTATGCTGACAAAAAAATTAGAGCGCTCTAAATCTAATTAAAGTGGGTTAGGACGATACGCCACTCGCCCGAAAATTTCAGTTTTCTGCATGCTCATTTTTTGTCGTCGACTCGAGGAAAGCGCTGAAAAATGGAGAAATAGTCGTCGAAAGACAGGAGCAGCAGTGGCGGGAGCGGCAGGTGCAGCAGCAGAACGCCTCTGCGGGGTTATTCTCGACAACTTACTGGCGATCAAGGGCTGTTCCTCTTTGGATCCCGCATGGGAAGCTGTCGACAGTCGGTTCAACGTCGACATCGCGTCGCATCTAATCGGCGCTATTCTCTGGACGAGTGCAAGCGGAACTGGAGGTAAAGGCAGCACCGAGCCAGAAGAATGCTTTTGAGGGGGAGGTGTGTCATCAATTTTGAGCTTAAGCGTCTCGTTTTATTGCGCCGGCGCCGACCCACATGGACGGCGCCGAGTTGCGTATAGCCGAGAAACTCGGAAACTCCGTCAACTTCAGCTGCCTCGACGGCTGCGTCGGCGTCGTCACCGCCAGCTGTCGGCGCGTCGACAGCAACGCACAGGCCGCTCTCTCTACGGCGTCGGCCGCCGCACCGACCACTTCATCGACGACTCGGTACTGCTATAGCTGTCTTGTTTGTTTTTTTTTTTGTGAAAAGGATGGGGGGAGGGTGGTGAAGTGAGGGTCCACAAAAATTGGGCCAGAGGGAGAGTAAAATCGACAATTTTTCGAAGAGGGGTGGCCCAGTGGATTGAGGTACAAATCGCGAGTTTTGGGACGGAGTTTTGTTCATAACATATTTGGTGCAGCGCCGCAAGCAAAACTTGTGTCGCTTTTACGCTAAAAAATTAACTTGAGCTATTGGGAAATACATAGGGGGGTGGGGGTTAGGTGCGAAATTATTTTGGGATAGACAGGGTCTGCCAGGTGGGTGTTTCCCCCCCCCCCACCCAGCGGCGCAGGTGGGATTTCCGCACTGACAGAACCACGAGTTTATGAAGGGGGGGTGGGGGGGGGGGGGGGTTAACATGTTCCGCATGAATTTTAATAAATAGGAAGCAATCGATTTTCACGTTTAGTACTGCCGGGTTTTGCCTCACAATAACGCGCTGCAGGCGAGAATTTTCGTTCTCTTCTCTTCTTTTGTCTATGCGTTTGTTGTCCAAAATTAGGCGAAACCAGCTCTTGCTCCCCCCCCCCCCCTACATAGGTGCGTTAATCAGCGCCCAGGGGGTAAAAATCCACCCGCTGCGAACCCTCTTCCAGGGCTTCTCCTACTGCCCCCCCCCCCCTCTTCCACCATGCCTGCCTTCCACCATGTATAACTGCCCCCCCCCCCCTTCCTCGCTGGCCACGGGGGGGGGGGGGGCTGGATCCCGCAGTGTATGTCCGGAGTAGGTGCCGGGGGGGGGGGGGTATTGTGAAGCCTTTCGGCGGTGACCGCTAATCCAGCAACATTTGAACCACTAAACCCCTCCCTGATCGAGTGTATCAATATTCTCTGTTGTAGGGCGACGCGAGTCGTTGTGGT
Source organism: Paralinhomoeus sp. GSCO2_6 (assembly GCA_030248085.1). Taxonomy (NCBI): domain Eukaryota; kingdom Metazoa; phylum Nematoda; class Chromadorea; order Monhysterida; family Linhomoeidae; genus Paralinhomoeus; species Paralinhomoeus sp. GSCO2_6. The sequence continues at coordinate 24,293 of JASAMY010003536.1, forward strand.
GTGGGACGCAGCTGGGGGCGGGTGACGCGAAGTGCGCTAGTGTGGCAGCCGTTCCGCAGCCCAAGGCCTGCGTTCTACGTCTACGTCTACCGCTTTAGAGTGACGGCAACGAGAACGCGTTTCCGCTGTTCCAATTTTCGCCTTTTTAATGACTGCAAGCGACAAGTTTCTATGTGCGACTATCGATCACCTTTCGAACGTGATTTGGGTTTGCTACTGTTTGTGGTGTGAAGGCTTGTCGAGATGTTTGTGGTGACACCTCACAACTACCATGCTCATGCGTCTAAACATGCACTTACATTCGGCTAAGGGGAGGGGAAGTCCATCCACTGTCCCATACGCACATGTTTCTTCAACATCTCACTAAAAATACTCAACAATTACTCTACATCCGTGACCCGTGAGATAGATTGTCTCGTGGTCAAAACAGAACCGCTGGCACAGTTCCTCATCAGTCAGTTTTTTTAATTCTCTAAATTCTTTCACTTTGCAGCCATAGAATGATGACAACCAACAAATTTCAAAGATGTGTTTCAAGTGCAAACAATTCTAGCGCAATCGACAAATTTAGAGTGGGTAGGAGCACTCTAATTTTATGCGTGTGTGCCACTCTAATTCAAGTGCGTCGCTCTACTCTAATTCGAGTAGCTCACTCTAATTGTAATTCAAGTACCGTATACCACTCTAATTCTTACGTGCTGAAGGATACAAGTGGCGTATCGTTTGCCAACCCGGATTGAATTAGAGCGCTCTAATTTAATTCGAGTACCAATTGTTGTCAGCATACGGGCCCATGTTGTAGAATGGTGTGCCTGTACAAATTGGACAAGGGTCACTGCCCTGCTAGTGTCTGTATACACAAGTTCTATGCCCCCCACCCACCCCAGCTCGCATGTGCGATAGCCACTTGTCAGAAACAGTTGCATGTCAACAAATCAACAAACCTTCGAGCAGAGAGTCAACTATTTCGCTCCACTGTGGGTTGCACGTGAAGGTAATGAACAAATCCGGTTTATGAAACTCTCGGCATATTGCAATTGCATCCTAAACAAAGAGACAGTAATTCACTACACAGATGGGTTTGTATGCAAAAGGCCTTTGAAATGTTCAACAAAACAAACACAAAAAGAGGTGCAAGCAGACTGCAACCATGCACAAAGACCACCCAATGAAACAAATGGAAGCGCTACCTGGAAATGTGCATGCATGTATCTTGGACTTCCAACAAAAGATGGAGGCAAAATGACTTGTTTGCCACACCTAAGCTGCTCAGCCAAACCATTAGCTTCCATGTCATGAACATCTTCGCAAATCCGCTTATATTTCTCCCCTCTCAGCTTTTCCTGATTGAATGTGATAAACTTCAACCGTTGATTCTCAACTTTAGCGAAAGCAATGCAACAGTATTCTTGCAGAAGGCGACCAGCTCTAAATGAAGCCGATCCAAAACGTAGCTTTAACTGAGAATGTGACGTGGTCAATCATTGTAGGGAGGGGGGGGGGTATTCGGGTAGCTGCTGCTACAGCCAAACAGCTTCAAACTCTTGGCAGAAGATTTAAAGGGTGTAGCAGATTAGAAATACACCTGCATTTACTCACTTTTATCGTTTTAGACAGGGTGAAAATCCTTTGGAAAAATTGTGGGGTGGGGGGGGGGACATTGGGTAGGTGTTAAAAAAGTAGTAAAAAAGGGCAACCCCTCCACCAATTTTTTGCACCCGCCCCAGTTGCAGGTATGGGTGAGGTGAGAGTTGCGTTGGTTGGGAAGTTCCTAATTGGGATGGGGGTTCAGTTTAAGTTGTGATTCTAAACAGCCACTTGAAAAATGCAAGCTTCGAACTGCTCACCTTAACAGAATATCAAAATTTCCAGTCACTGGCTCGTTTCGGACTTGAAGATTGTATGCATAGAATTGCAATGGAGAACATTTCCTTGTGGATCCAGGGCTAACTGGGACGTTTAAATGCCAGCCATCAACACCAGTTGGAAAGAGGAGCACAAAATGCAGAGGATCGGCACCCCTGTTAGTGTCTTCAATCGACTGAGTGTGACGACCTGGCCCACGTAAAGCCACCACGAAGTGCCCACTTCGAGGAGCATCATCTTCGGTAACAACTGAACATGTTAAAATGGAAATGAAATGAAATTCACCAAAATGCACGCACGCACACAGCAAGCAAGCATCATTCGCGTGCGCACACACATGAACACATGGACGCATACATGTAACTGGGGTGGGGGTGGTACCCCAATCGTACCGTATGTATGTATGTATGTATGTATTTTTATTTAACGATGACTACACCTGACACAGCATGAATGCCGTGTTTTATAATTTCATCATTTCAGGTGGTGCCCCCCCCCTTAGATCCACCCATACATAGATAGGTCATAGGGCGTCCACGCAATTCTGAACCAGATGGAAGAGGGGTAGAGTAGATCGGCGTTTTCATACGAAAGGGGACAGAATATGTAAGCAGGTGAGACACAAACACAACCTCTCACAAAACCCTAGGGAGCAACCAACCCGATATTTCTTGAAATCCGGGATTATACCGTCTCACATGTTCGCCTTCGGGTCTCCTGCTTTCATTTATTAACAAAACTAAAGACTCAGTATTGTCCCTTTTGTGAATCTCAGAGACATGCAATAAATCCTGGACATAACCATTGCAACGTCGAAGCTCTTGCTGCAAGCGGTTCAGAAGACACTTCAGACGCGTTTTGTCTGAATCAGAAGTGCTTGCAGGCAGCGTCATGCTTTCCATTCTTAGCTGTGCTTCATTCTCAGTGTCAGGGTCCAGTACATACAGCTGAGAGAAAACTGGAGGCGCTTCATCAGTTGGCTGCAGTGGGCCCATTCTAATGTAGACCTTGCCTTGAATTGACACTGATGGGCGCCATCCAACCGATGACGCCAAAGGATCTTTTGCCCTCAGGGAAGCCAAAGCCAAGGCATTATTCAGCTGCCGACAGTACTTCCTGAACACCTTTGCATCTTGCGAGTTGCTTCTCCATAACGTCTTCACCATATCCGGCATTTCCGCAAACAGAGGCTTCAGTGCAATGCTGCCATTTGAGCAACACATCTGTCCAGTCTCGCTCTTCCACTTGATAGCATGACAGTGCAAGCACGTTGTGAATGCTTTAAGAACATGTACTTACTGCTGCTTACAAACGCTATTCAAACCAAACAAAGAAATACACAGAAGACCAAATACAGTTAAGCAAAAATATTTGCAAGTACACATTCCAGCTCCTCCTCCTCCATCATTTAGAAATGCGTTAAGTCCACCAAAATAGCACTCTTCTACCAATTGAGTTCCAGTGAAGATTGCACTGACTTGACGGGCAACAAAATGCGTACGATGCCGATTTGCTCGCTGGCGACGCGTTTGCAAAATCCTCATCTCACGCTGAAGTGGCCCTTCTGCAGCTCGAGCAGCAGTCTCACTTTGCCTTCGCTCCAGCTGAAGAGTATACCAAGTCATAGTTGCAACTGAGTAAGAGTTGTTGGTACAGGTGATTCACCCAGCTTTAGGCGCATATATATATATATATGGATATATACATATATATATATATATATATATATATATATATATATATCTACATATACGCCTACAAAACACACACAGTACACACACACACACACACATATATTTGAGCTTTACTGGTTAGGTGGCACAAGCATACATTTAAATCTGCATGGGGGTGGGGATCTGCATGCTATGGTAGTGTGGGGTGGGGTCCGGGGCGCCAAAGAGGTAAATCGGCCTTTCAGGTTCACTTTTATAGGCACATACCAGTCGAGCCTCACGCTCCATCTCAGTTTCTCCTGCTCTGGAAGTCGAAGCATGCTGGCGTAGATATGCCAGCCGCGCCTCACGTTCCGCCTCAGTTTCAGCTGCTCTTGAAGTCGTAGCCCCCTGGCGGAGATCTGCCAGCCGCGCCTCGCGCTCCGCCTCAGCTTCGGCTGCTCTGGATGTTGAAACCCGCTGACGTTTGTCTGCCAGCCGCGCCTCGCGCTCCGCCTCAGCTTCGGCTGCTCTTGATGTTGAAGCCCGCTGTCGTTTGTCTGTCAGCCGCGCCTCGCGCTCCGCCTCAGTTTCGGCTGCTCTGGACGTCGAAGCCCGCTGGCGTAGATCTGCCAGCCGCGCCTCGCGCTCCACCTCTGTTTCCCTATTTTTTTTTTCTTTTGCCTTTCGTTGAGCCCTTGAAGACCGCCCAATGTCTGATTTCCGTTTAGGCATTTCAATTCCAAAGAATACGCCAACTCCAAAACAATTCCGCCATTCCGCCAATTCCGCCAATTCCGTCAACTCCGCCAAATCCAAACAATCCCTCCCTCCAACCTCGCAAAAATTCCAACTCAAAACAACAGCAAAACAAAAAGAAAACAACAACATCAACACCAATATCACCAAACGACACAAAACCTTTAACGATGGAAAAAAATATTTGGCAGTGGCGGCTATTTCCAAAAGACGCAACAGACGCAACAGACGCAACGGCTCAGGCTTAGGCTCAGGCTTAGGCTTTCGCTTAGGCTTAGGCTTAGGCTTTCGCTTAGGCTTAGGCTTTTGCTTAGGCTTAGGGTCTGTTGCGTCTGTTGCGTCTTTTGTGAATTGCCGTGTGTGCGTGCGTGCGTGCGAGCGAGCGAGCGTGCGTCCGTGCGTGCACGTGCGTGCGTGCGTGTACGTGCGTCGTGCGTGCGGGCGTGTACGTATGTGTGTGCGTGCGTGTTGACAGTTGACAGTTGGTAGTGCCAAATTCACTGCTGCTCTGTTGATCGTGATGGGGATTCACCCCGTTGACAGTTGCTGGCGCCAAATTCACTGCTGCTCTGTTCATCGCGATGGGCGTTCACCATGGTGGGCAGGATACAGGGTGGCCCAGGGGATCAGAGCCGACGTCCCCCAGAGTGGCTGTCCCCTTTTGACATAAGCCTGTGCGTGCGTGCATGCATGTATATATATATATATATATATATATATATATATATATATATATATATATATATATATATATATATATATATATGTAATATATATATAATATAAGTGTGTGAGTGAGAGGCAGTGTACACCGTAGTCGCCGGTCAGCTTGAGCAGATCGTCGTCGATCAGGTGGCCGACGTCGGCTGCTGCCGTCTCCACGATTGCGGAGTGGAGACGGAGCCGACTGCCAGCACCGTGCTCATCGTGTCGTGTTCGCCCAGTCGATCGTCTGATCTAGCTGAGCGTTTCCGCTTTTAGCAGTGACCTGCTGCCGTTAGGTGTCAACTGACCACGCAACATCACCCATGTGGGTGAAATTGCGAAATTGTGAATTGGCATCATTTGCATAATTTTCATTTGCATAATTATGCGAGAGCATGTGCAAATGACTCGTGACGTTGAGGCGAGCCTTTGATGTGCAATTCATCCATGTGCAATTCGTTTGGTAGTGTTAATCTGTGCTGCAAACTTTGAAAATGCGCCATAACTACGGTAAGAATTTGCATATCGAAAATCGACCTTGCCCATGACCATCTCGGAGTCGCGAGCGTTCGATCGAGCCATCGCGCGTCCACGTACGTCAAGCGGTTCGCGAGTTTACTCGAAACATACACACACACATACATACACGTGCGCGCGGCGCATTTGTAAATATATATAGATGGTTTGTTCAAAGTGGAGTTGATCAGCTCCAATGCGGAAGTGGCTAGAAATCAGTGGGGGTACATATATGCCTTAATACCACTTCTTTTCAAACTGGACTTCAACAATAGAGTGTCACATATTCTCCTTTTTTTGCAGGCCCCTGCAAAATTTTCCTTAATTTCATTTCTGTATCTGACTCTGTACTCAGTGCTCGAGGGACGGGCGGTGTAATTATAGAGGGGGTCGGGCTAAATAAAGGTAGGGGGTAATTGTAGGGTTTACGGTAAGCGCATGTTGGGGAACAAGTCTCCAAATATTGCCCCTGTCTTTGGTCTGAAAAAAGACTCCTTGGATACACAGCCGGTTACAAGTTCACTTTGCCACAATTGGCAGCCGCAGCGCGCCCAAACTCATTTCCACCATTGATCGCTCTAGCTGCTATGCTCGCATTCAGCCCTAGCGGGCAGCGTATGGCCTAGTGGTAGAGAATCGGCCTCTTGCTCGCACGGTTCCTGGTTCGATCCTTGACGGAACCACTAGAACGGGCATTTTCCTATCCATGGATTTTCACGTGCTGTCGCTTTCGCTACCCTAGATTACAGATGGCGTCCTTCCGAACGTCTGGCTAATTACGCGGCTCTAGACGGGAAGGCGCCATGGAGATGGGTATGCTATATGGGCCATTGACGGCCTCCTGGCGTTGCCCCTAATCCAACAACAACTACAACAATCAGCCCTAGTAGCGCATGGTGGTGCCCGTGGTGTACGCGAGTTGACGCCGCCGGCGCTTCTTCTCTGCCTGTTCCCTCCATTTCCTCTCGTGGAAGGCGCGTCTCTCGGCGTTGTTGCGTCTGGCGACCGTGACGCAGACCGCCTTCCGGCGCGCCCCGTCCGCGGCCGCGCCGAAGCGGCGCGTCCGGTCGTAGAGGGGCAAATGGGAGTGCAGAATGTAATGTTCGCGGCGCGGACGGAAGCGCGCGAAACGGAACACTTCCGTCGTCAGCAGGCGGGTGTCAAGGGCGCCTCCCGGGATCTCCGACGCCAGCGCCGCCGCCGCCTCCCGTGTCAGACCGTACTGGTACAGACAAGCCTGAAAAGGAGCCCCACACAGCTGGAAATGAACACGCACACACACACACACAAACACACAGACGCACACACACACGCACACACCGGCACGCACGCACTCACAAGTACAGACCTTTTCTTCGACGAACGCGGATACATGAAGCCAGTCGGAAAACCTTCAACAACGGCACGCGACCAAGACGAGAAAGGGGCGGGGAAAAGCGCACCCACACCCCCCCCCCCCCAAACCCCCCCCCCCCCCCCCCCCCCCCCCCCCCCCCCCCCCACCCCCCCCCCCCCCACCCCCCCCCCCGAGCACCACGCAGAGTGCCGGTCCCGTCCGGCGGAGGAGGCGGCGGTCGCGCAGCAGCTGGACCGCAGCAGCCGACGACTCGTCAAGGATGGCAGCATGGACCCGCGCGAAGCGCACCAGCGCGTGAGCCCATACCTGTAACTAACTGACTGTAACAGGCTAAATGGCACTTTGGGGGAGGGGCAGCTGGAGCACTGGGTGTGGGGAGTAGCTGGAATAAAAGGGGTAGCCGACCATTTGTTGACTCGTACTGGCACATACTTCGTCAACAAAAATGGGTCAAATTGGCGCTACATAGTGCTATATAACTGTTTTATTGTCGTATAACACTCTAAAGCACTAAAAAAACACCAGCATTTACTCACTTCTACTGTTTAGACAAGGTGAAAATCCCTTGCGAAAATTCTGGGGGGTCAGTGCTGTAAAAATAGAGGGGTCCCAACCCCCCCCCCTGTGCTTTCTATTTTTCCAGAGTGTAACCATGTAACCAGTGGCATAGCTTTTACGTCGGTGTACGTCAAAAAAAACAGTAGGAGTAGCAGCAGCATGTCATCGTTTGCGTCTTCCACAGGGCTTGGCGGGCAGTATCGAAGCGGGGAAGCGGCTGAAAGGGGTCGCAGCCCCGGTGGGCGAGGAGAGCGTCAGCGCCTCCTTCCCCGACTGGAAGCGCTGTCGCTACAGCTACTACCGAATACGCGGCAACGCGCGGGGCACAGCGAAGAAGAAGAAGCGAGCGCGGAAAGAGGCCCAGACGTACGCGCCCCTCCAAAACTGGAGCGCGCCATTGTAGGGGCAGGGGTGTTGTTGTTGTTGTTGTTGGAGGGGCAACGCTAGAAGTAGAAGGCCGTCAATGGCCCTTATACTAGCATACCCATCTCCATGACTCCTTCCCGTCTAGAACCGCAGAATTCGCCGAAGACAGTCGGAAGAAGCCAAAGACAGCCAAAGACCATCTGTGGTCTAGGGGCAGCGATGGCACGAGATAATTCATCGTAAGGGAAGTCCTTGATCTAGTGGCTCCATTAAGAATCGAGCTAGACTGTGCATACGGCTAGACAAGTGCATGCTCGAATCTTCAAGACTCAAGCAAATGCCAAGCTAGATCTTCGACTGTGCATACGCGCCCAGCACCGTGCGCGCAAGAAACCGATTCTCTACTACTAGGCCATGGCCATGCGCTGCCCTGGGACAGGGGTGGCCCATACAGAGCACCACCCCTTGGAGGGAGGGGAGGGGGGGGTGGGGCTTGTCGGCAATTTGCCGTAAGTTCTTGAAATAGCCAAAAGTTGTAGTGCATTTGTAAAATTGCGCTGTAAAGAACCTTAACCAGTCTTAGACCGAAATCCGCATGGTGTGCCTCAGGAGGGGGGGGGGGGGTAGTGCGAATCTGGCTTTTGTTGCCACTCCCCCTTGTTGGAACGCAAGTTGTGTAGTTGGTGAGCAAGGTGTTGAATTTTAGGTGCGACAATGAGTACGGCAGGAAAGAAGACAGCCGCCCAATGACTCTTGACATGACAGCCAACGGGAACACGCCGTGGGACGGCGAGTCAGTGCCCGCTGATATGTCGGTGCATCCATTCGACTTCCAAACCTCCCAGTCCCTGCAATGAGGATTTACTACGCCAGTGTTGTTGATCGTCTTGCGCCAGCTAACTATATTTTCGTGTTCAAGTGGTCGAGAGAAAAAACAACTATTGACATCAGTTGTGAATCCAGATTAACACATTGCTAACCGCAACAGACGCATGCTGCAAAGCACGCTTGATGGTGTATTGGTGTTGTGCCGCTACTCGCGTGATGACAACTGGAAAGGATGCCAGAATTTTCTCCCTCCCTCTACCCCGGGTGTTCATTGGACTGATGGAGGTGATGGCGGCGTTCTTAGAATTTACTGTAGTCATAATTTTGAAAACTGGGAGATGAATACACACTGCTTACGCACATTGTTGAAGCGCCGTAGGCAGAAAGTTTCTAGGGCTCACCGAAATACCATCTCGCGTCGCCATCCAGGTTCTTTCAAAAAAAGTGTGTGGAGATACGCGTTTGGCCAATCCTAAGTAATGTAAGGATTGCCTAACCAAAGCGAGGCAGGCTAAGAAAGGCGTAATCCAAAGCAGGACCTAGACATAAGCATGTGCGAAGCTCAAGCGCATTTAAGCCTGAGGACAAGTCTAAAGCCTTAGAAGAGCGCTAAAACTATCGGAGCCCCAACGGCGCCCGAAGAATTGGCCAACCTACTCCATGCTAAAAGAACAGCTGAGTGAGTCAAGCACCTTCTCTCCTATGGCAGATGGATCACCAAAAGTTCCGTGTCTTGCTCAACGCCGTGCTCGACAAGCGCCTGACGACGCCTGCAGCGCCGAGTGCCGAGCAGCTGGCGCTTCGGCGTCAAGAAGAGGTGGTCAGGGTGAACGCCGAGGACGCGCCGGACACTCCACTCTGGTGGCACGCGGAACTTAGGCGTCAGCGGGCCTTTGAGCAAGAACAAGAGCTACGTCAGCTCGTGAAGAGCATTTGCGAGGAGGTGATGCAGTTGTACGACGGAAGTGTATAGATAGAAGACGTTGGCTGTGTGTACTGTGTACTCGTTGATGTTGTAGAGTTTTTGTTGAGGGAATCGAACGGGGAATTGTATTTGTATGTAGTGGTTAATTTAAGAAATTGGAAGCAAATCGGTTAATTAGTAGCCTTTAACACCCTTGGTAGTAATCAGCCTTTAGTAGCAGAAGCATGTTCACGCCGCCGCTGTTCACGCTTCAAAAGTCAACATTTTGCAGCCACAGGGAAGTCATGGAACTAAAATCCGAGCGCTTCGAACAGGGCTTGATTCCAGGCAATGATTGCAGCGGCTGATCTGCAGGCGCAAATGTCACAATCGGTTCCAACAGCACGTGTTCTCGGGCTCTGCCGGCAGCCTTCTTGTCCGTTGGCGAACCACTACTCTTGAATGCCGATGGAAGTGCGCACCACGACGACATGCATAGGAGTCGCCGTGAGGAGCGAAGTAGTAACTGTCGTAGACGCGCTTGAGGTTGGAGACGGCGTAGAAGTTCTCGCGGTTCGGATCCTGGCGCTCGTCGGCCGACCACTGCTGCACAACGGAGTTCGCTGCAGTTCGCGGGCATGCCTGTAAGCCCCGGGGCACTATTATTTCAACCTCTCCTTACCCGGGGGTACTATTGGAGAGTTGCACTATGGAGGGGGGGGGGCTTCTATGCTTTCAATCTAAAAATTTTGAATGGCAGTGCTAATTTTGCTGTCAAAACTGCCGATTTTTCAGTGATTTTGATCACTTTTTGCCACATTCAATGGTTGATTTACCGTTAATTATTACGTAACAGTATCTATTACGCAATCTATTATTGGTTAGTAGTAGTGTGTTATACAAGATATAAGACGTCTGTTTGCTCGGTCTGGCTAGACTTCTCTGCCCGAAGTGTTCGTCAGAATTGTGCAGATTTCAAATTGCTACCAGAAGCCCCTTTCTCGCATACATGTAACTTGGGGGGGGGGGGGGGTTTGGGGGTTACCACCCAGGTCAAAAGTTACTCCTCCCCAACCCCCCCCCCCAGAATTTTTCAAAAGTTTTCCAACTTGTCTACAACTGTAAAAAGTAGTGTATTTTTCGCCTTTTTTAGTGTTTTTTAACCCTGAAACAGCTAAATAACGCTATTTATAGCCTATTTTAACCTATTTTTGACCAAAAAGTGCCTCTTTAGACACTATTTAGGTACACTTTTTTACCCTCTGACACCCGCTCCCTCTTCAAATCTGCTTACCCCCCCCCCTGAATGGTCTCCGACCCCCCCCCACTTCAAAAACCCGGTTACATGTATGCTTCCTCGCCCAGATAAGCTTCCAACATTCGCTAATAATGCGCAGCTACACACTCGTGCAAGCATTACATGCGTGTATGCTTCTGTGTCAGTTAAGTGGGGCGTGCTGGCACTGCCGGACGAATGGACGGCGCTGCCTTGGCTACCCCCTAGGCAACGCCGCGACGCTCCAGTTGCTATAGTCGGACACGGAAGCTTTGTTTCGACAACCAACGCTCGCTCGTTGGTGGTGGCTGTGTGGCACTGGGTGTGAATTACTATTGGTGTGAATGAACAAGCCCTGCTGAAGGACCAGAGGGGGCTACTCGAACAGACGCCCTGGGCTTGTAACATTCGAATAGACGCCAGCACGCCATGTCTGACGGCTTGGCGTTTCGCGTGATTTACGTCTCCGGCTGCGAAGAGGACGAGGGTTCAAAATCGGACTTTTCCGACGAGTACACGGAACTGCTGAGGGGCAAGGAGTGGGTCTCGACCAAGTACTGCGCCTTCCCCCAGGAGCTGGCGCTGAAGCTGAGGCGCTTCGCCAGGATCGAGAAGATTCAGCTGCTGGCGCACGGAACGCACATTCGTGAGTGGGACTCTACGATTGGAATGCGTAGACCTACAGTACCTGTAGTAGCCGGGTCTGGCGGAGTGGGGGGGGGGGGGGAGGGTGGAAGATTTTGGGGGCGGGTTTATCCGGCCATTATTTTGATTGTTAAATGGGGGGAGCTTCGTTGGTGTTGGAAAAAAATAGTAAGGGCAAACCCCCTCTCCACCCAGTTACTGGTATGCCAGGGCAGCGGCATGGCCTAGTGGTAAAAAACCGGCCTCTTGCGCGCAAGGTCCAGGGTTCGATTCTTGATGGCACCACTAGATCGAGGACTTCCCTTTCCATGGATTTTCTCGTGCCATCGCTGCCCTAGATTACAGACGGCGTTCTTCCGAAAGTCTTCCGCTAATTATACGGCTGTAGACGGGAAGGAGTCATGGAGATGGGTAGGCTATATGGGCCATTGACGGCCTCCTGGCGTCGCCCCAAATCCAACAAAAAATAGCGGTATGGTACAGCCGGTATCATGACTCGGACACGTGTAGGAAGGTGGTCTAAGTTAGAGATGACATTGATTGCCCAAAAAATACTATTCTCACGCCAGTAATTCTCGGGAGCGGGCTACCAACGGTCCATGCAGCTTGGGCTGATAAAGCAAAATTTCTATCTGGCTGGGTCCAATCAATCCAACACACCAAGGAGTGTGAAAAGCCAAATAGGCGTTTAGCGACGCAAGTGGAGCTGCTGATCGGAGATTGCGAAGCGGACGCGTGCGGAGTGTCGTACACGAAGGCGGAGTTTGACCCGCTTGGGTACGGCTCGAATTTTTGAACTCAGTTGGTGTCGGTTTGCACTTCTTTGCGTCTCAGCAGTGCCTTGTCGGCTGCGTGCGCGCACCAGAAATTGGTTGGGCGGGGGGGGGGGGGAGGGGGGGGGGTGAGAGAACAGTCCTCCCTACCCAAGAAGGCCAATAAAGCGCTTTTCACAGCGCTGTTTCACAAACAATTGACCAAAAACCAATGTTGCCCTTGTAGGGACCGCCAACATTCCCAATGCTTCTATACCCAGAGCCCTCACCCCTAGAAAGTGCTTCAAGATTGCACAGCCATGTAGCGAGCTTGTTGCACCATTTCACCCATTCTACGTCGTAGGCCACTAATTATACGTTCCAGGTCCATCTCCTTCTCGGAGAAGAAAAGCGGCGCCGGAGGAGGGGGCAAGGAGTTGAAGTCGGTGTTTGTCGACACGGGCGGATGGTTCCTCAAGCTCGTCATTCACGGCTGCCACGAGGACCGAAAAAGGAACCCATGCAATCAGGTGACGCGAGACAAGAGCGTGATCAAAGGATTGATGGACGCAACATGTTGATGGATGCCCGTACTGTAGTTGGCGCCTCACCCCCCACCTCCCCCCCCCCCCCTCCACCCCGTAACAGCGCAGCTGATACAAGCAAAACCCCACACGCCTCTAGAGTGAGAGTTATTCTGTGTTTGCTTTCCCAGCATGCAGTGTGTATTTCTTGGTGGCCGTTCTGTGTTCGCCCTTTTCTTGGGTTTCATGATATTCCGGAAGCCGGTAAAGCGCTAAATTAGACGGTTAACTGTATGGAATATTGAATACAATGAAATTCTCATAAAAACTTATTCAGGTTGGATTAATCAAAGCGTCGATTTTTGGCTACTATGAGATGGACGAGCCGTATGAAGACCCGATTCTGGCAGGCATGGAATTACACTTGTACTTGGAGAATGCACATTCATATAGCAGTTTTTAAGTGTTAATTTTTCGCCAGTTGTGTATTACTTTTTTGACTTTGATTAAAAAATATAGGCATGCTTGACGGAATGTCGCCGCAAGTCGGGACAGTAGCGTCCAAGCCGCGAGCTAAGAGCGCTGGCAAGAAACGCGTCGGCTCAGCGACCGGGCGTAACTCTCGGACAAATGGGCGTAACTCCGCCACTCTCAGACGGCCTGATTCGAAGACTCGTCGCGGAAGAGATACGTCTGCCTCGAGTAAAAGAAGGTAACGTAAACCCAATAATTGGCCCCCCGGGGCTATAATTGTTTCGTTCGAGCTCTAGGAGGGTGTATAATTATAGGGGGGGGGGGTGAATTATTGCGAGTAAGATTTTACAGAGGCGCTGGTACATGTAATCACTGCAAGGAATGTCACTAATTCTACTCATCTTAACCAATATGATTTTCGATTATACGTGCCTTATACAACATGAACTTTATAACAATGACTTGTACAACTTATTAAGGAAAAATTTGCAGGTGGCTGCAAAAATAGGTGAATATGTGACGCTCTTGTGGTGACGTCCAGTTTTAAAAGGAGCGGTATTAAGGTATGCCCCACTGATTTCTGGCCACTTCTACATTGTAGCTGATCAACTTCAGTTTGAACAAACCATGTATAAAATCTAAACCTCATGCAGCAACACGTCACATGTTCGGCGTTTGTTGTGTGAGCCATGTCACTCAGTCAAGCCAACCAAAGCACAAACGTCCATCAACTCATACCTCTTCTCTAACAAGACGTTATTATTGCCCATTACCATGAACCTGACACTGCCAAAGTATGTCCTGCATAATCAATTGGTGCCCCATGCTAAAATTTGTTACATGTGGTGTACAGTTGCTGATGTGTAGGTGAGACATACAATATGTACTACAATCCTGCTCCATTCCCTTCTGGCATTCCACCCAATGACAAACTGTTCATCCAACATTTGTGTTGTGCCCCCAGCCATTTGTGTAGTGCCCTAATGCATGTGTGTGTGTGTGTGTGCTGCATGCGTGCGTGCGTGCGTGCGTGCGCGCACGCGCGCATGCATACGTGTGCATAGGGGTTCCATGGGCATGTGCTTATTTCTTGCATTTCAATCTATATGTAAATGTCAGCCAGTTCCAGTCGCCATTATTTTCATTGCACATTTCCATTGCGGGTGAACACAACAAACGCCGAATATGTGACGTGTTGCTGCATGAGGTTTAGATTTTATACATGGTTTGTTCAAACTGAAGTTGATCAGCTACAATGTAGAAGTGGCCAGAAATCAGTGGGGCATAGTGATGTATGTATGGAAATGATCACCATGACTAGGCGGTCAACTTTTGTGTTTTTGCCAAAGTGATCGGACCTACCCACATCAAGTTTCTTGCGAAGCAGCCCATTTGTTGGTGTGCGTGCGTGCGTGCACATCTGTAGTGCCATATTGGTTCGTCGGAGCATAGTGGTGTAAAGAATCAAAATGATCTGCACGTGCAGGCGGTCAACTTTTGTGTTTTGGCCAAAGTGATCCGACCTACCCATATCGATATTTATCGATTATCCCGGAAGTGAAAATATTTTGGTGCGTCGGATCGTGTTGAATTTAAGGAATGAAATGTTCTACATCGAAGGGCGATCAACTTTATTATTGATGTTTAGGCCATTCGGCCTAACCACACCGACACATCGCCAATTTCCGTTATCGATATAATGGGGGGAGGTATTTTGGTGCGTCCAATGCACACAAATCACGCAGTGCACACAAATCCTTTGGCATGCAACATTGCCATCAATAGCCGGCTACACATACCAAGTTTCATCGAGATAGGCCCTGGCGTTCGCGAGCGGCGCTCCAAAAACCTGGCGGAGAACATGAAAAAAAAAGCCGCAAAATTGGAACATTTTTGGAACTATTGACCCCTTGCAGTAAAGCAAGGAAACGCGTTATGGCGCATTCGATGCCCAGCAGAAGGCGGTTCATTTGCGCCATAACGCGTCGAAATCCGTTTAGGCAATCAAAAGTTATAGGCGATCGAAAATTCAAAAACCCGCATTGAGAAGTGGTCACATATTAGGGTTGTACGCTGACGCGTACACCCTGATATAACAAGATTATACAACAGCGATCAGAGACCAAACATAGACAGCCAGTGCCGATTTTCCAGTCTGAATGTCAAATCCCCGCTTGAGGCAGATGCGTATGCTCGAATTCAGTGAGGACAGCGTGATGGTGGCCGTGAAGGAGCACAGCTACGCCAAGGAGATGCAAGATATCGTCGTGATTCTGGAGCGAAAGAAGCGCTCCGCCATCAAAGAGGAGAATTTCACCTTTGCCAAGGACGCCAAAGTCGCGGTCGCGCGTCTCGGATCTAGGACGTTTGGGCGCGGACAGTTGGGCGCTGGCCGATTGGGCGCTGCCGTTTGGGCGCAGCCATTTGGGCGCCAGGTCCGTTTGGGCGCTGGCAATTTGGGCGCCAGGGCCATTTGGGCGCAGGCCAGTTGGGCGCATTGTATACAAAGTAGCGTTATTTTTTTACTGTCCAAAGCGAAACGATGGCATGCATAGGTCAACGCATTAAAGCAACATTTACCAAAAGGTTTAGCAACGTCTACACACAATCAATGAATATTTAGGCAACATTACGTACTACAGGAACGCTGCGGCGTGACGCACTACTAAAAAAGTCTACTTCGTCATCTCGAAGTTGTGGGCGATCCCTCTTAAATACTCTAAGGGGCGTTCGGGGCAAAACTGCTGAACCTTGCGCAGAATTCGCCTGTCGCAGTCTTGGAACTTCTTCTGCTTCTTCGGTGGAGAGTTGCCGGCGACGAGGCGCTCGTGGAAGAGGTCGCGCTCTTTCTGGATCTTCTTGAGCCCGTCAATGAGGCGCCAGACAGTCGGGTGGTCGACGCCAAGCTGCTTTTGCACGCGCCGGTTGCCCGCTTCAGCGTGGTTGTTGGTGCGCGCCTCGTCGGCAAGGGTGCGCTCGTGTACCGTCCACATTCGCCTCGGGAACTTTGGCGGTCGCCTGCCTGCGCCGCGAAAGCTTCGCTTGCCTGAAATTCACCTCCTACAGAATTCCTAAAATGTGACGTAATGTAGCTTCCTCCTCTCACCCACCCAGGTAATACTCTTCAAACCAGTCGAGGATCGGCTCGAAGTCGGAGTCGTCTTCTAGCGCGGTTGCAAGGGCGACGAAGAAGTCGTCGACGTGACTCAGTGGAACGAAGGAGATAGCCACCACCATTCGGCAGTGCAACGCAAAGTCTGCATCTGTGCGATAACGCGTGATGAGACGGGCGCTCTCGATCTGTTTCCGCATGTTCTTGGCGAGATGGAACAGGCATCCTGAATACGCGTCGTCTGCGGTTGCGTGTGCATGTCTAGCGGTGAGCGCGGCAGCCGAACTCAGCCATCATACCATGAATCTCTGCGTGGGGGAAGTGGTGGGCGACTTTTTTGAAAGCGGCTTCTTCAAAGTCGACAGACACGGAGAGCGGGTTTGCGGCGGGGCAGAGGCGCTTGATGACGCGGAACAGCAGGTCGTAGGATGGTCCTGCCTTGTTCGGGTCGGAGGGCGTACAGAATGGGGTGTACGCCACCCAAATCCTCGGCAAGGACGACGTACACCTGTATTCCAAAAACCTTATGCCCAAAAAAACTACGCACGCCTATGTGAAGAGCAAATGTACTTGACCTGGGCGAAAATGTGAGGGGCAATGCTAAACGTGCCGTCCATAAACCAACGTCGGGAGCGGGAGAGAAGTTCGAGATTGCGCTGCCGGCCGAAAACAAGCAGACGGTGTGCACCCGCTCCCTCGTCGGCCAGTAGAAACGGTTCCTCTGTTAAAACGCCCGACTGACTTGTTGAAAATACACGCAATACACGCATGCAGTTTCCATACTGTTGCCCGATCCCGCATCGTACTCTCTGAATGGGGAGTCGACAGGAATTGTGAGCGCGGCTAAGTTGGGTGGGTCGGGAAGCGGCTGCTCAGGCAAATCGGCGCGGACGCGCCGAATCATCTTTTTCAGCGCAATGGAAGATGGCATCTGACCCTGGGCAGCCTGAGAGAGCGTCTGCACTGAGCCAGCCAAGACCTATAATACACGACAGACAAGACAGACAAAAACAGACTCACTGACGGGTGCAACGTATGGAACACACCTGGCCGGTATTTTCGACAGTCTCTGCGGCCCGGACTCTCATTTCCGTTATTGAGGCTTGTACCTCAACAGAGGCGGCGTCGCCTTCGCGGCAGCTGTGCTCATTCTTGGTGGTGAGCACTTCACCAGACTCGACTGAGGAGTGCAGACGAGCGCGGCAGCCGGACATTTTGCGTTCGCATCGCCAAAACTTCGTAGAGGAGTCGCTACTGAGCTTGTCGAAGACGTATAGGTGCCCGTCGTGGGTGAACTTGTCTCTCGCGCGCTTACTAAGAATTCTGCGAGACATTTCAGGAAAAGTGAAGAAGTGAAGGAGTAGTATTAGGCGCACAAAGATTAGATAGACCCCATGCTGAGTTGGCTTGGCGCCCAACTGGGTCTGGCGCCCAACTGGGTCAGGCGCCCAACTGGCACTGGCGCCCAACTGTCCGCGCCCAAACGGCCGCGCCCAATTGGCTGGCGCCCAAGTGGCCGCGCCCAACCGTCCCCCACCGCGCGTCTCGTCAACGTGCGTGGTCGTTCCGCTATTTTTTGCAACTTCTTTACGTTCGAATTCAAATATTCAAATGCTTGCACAAAAAATAACAGGTTGGCTCCCAAATCGAGGAGTTAGAAGGCAAGAAACTGGAGGCGGTGCAAGAGGAAAACTTCGATAGAGCCGAGGAGTTACGCCAAGAGATGAAATCTCTGAGAAACGCCACTTACAACGACGTCAAGCTGCAGGAGCTGCTGGACAGCGACGAGGTCGGCGGGCGTAACTTTTTGGGCGTAACTTTCTACTACAGTGACAAGCAGTGAAAAACAACAAACTGAGTAATCACAGCTGAGTGATTTCTCTATCAACAGATTCCCACTTGCAGTACCCACCCGATGCTGACCTTCAAGAGCCTTCGGCAACTTCTGCTGACCCCTTTGGCGAACCAAAGACTGGGAATCCCTATGAAGACAAAGAAAATTCTGTTGTTCCGGCCCACAGGTATACGCAGACCGATGTTGTCCCTTGAGTTCAAAAACAGGGCACGGTATGTACTGTAGGTATGAGTTTATGGCAGCGACATACATATCGAGGATTTGGTTGGCCTGGTGAGACACTTTCATGCAGTGGCGAATAATGTCCTTGTAAGGTCTGCCAGTAAGCGCTTCTTTGGCACTGGGGCAACGCTAGGAGGCCGTCAATGGCCCATATAGCATACCCATCCATATCCATGAAGCCTTCCTGTCTCAGGGCCGCGCAATTAGCCACTCGAGAAAATCTGCAATCCCACGAGACTGAGGAAGTCCTCAGTGTAGTGGGTCCATCAAGAGTCGAACCCAGGACCTTGCGCGCAAGAGGCCGTTTCTTTACCACTAGGCCATGCGCTGTCCCGCCAACCCAGCGCTTCCAGACGCAACAGTCAGACGGCGCCTCCCGATGACCCGTACCACAATCCGCCGGCTCGGCAGGCGGCGTCGACGGAGCTGCCGAGCTCGGCGGGCCGACTGCCGAAGCTGTCGATCGCCGGCCTCGACGACACGAGCAGCTTCGTCCTCTCCCTGCCGCCGGCCGAGCAAGGTCTGGCCGCCGACGCCATCGAGATATTCGGATTCGACACGGTAGGCGATGGAGGAGAGATATACGACAGCGCAGTGAATATAAATGTTGACAAAATTAATGTAATTTGAATCTTCTACTTACAAATGCGCCGCGCGCACGTGTTTGTTTGTGTGTTTGTTTGTGTGTGTGTGTTTAGGATAAACTCGCGAACCGCTTGACGTACGTGGACGCGCGATGGCTCGATCGAATGCTCGCGACCTTGAGATGGTCATGGGCAAGGTCGATTTTTGATATGCAAATTTATACCGTAGTTATGGCGCATTTTCAAAGTTTGCAGCACAGATTAACACTACCAGACGATTTGCACACGGATGAATTGCACATCAAAAGACTCGCCTCGACGTCACGAGTCATTCGCACATGCTCCCGCATAATTATGCAAATGAAAATTATGCAAATTATGCCAATTCACAATTTCGCAATTTCACCCACATGGGTGATGTTGCGTGGTCAGTTGACACCTTTTGGCAGCCGGTCACTGCTAAAAGTGGAAATGCTCAACTACCTGGGCCAGGTGCCTCCCTTCGGGGAGTGGGTGGGTGGAAGCCCCAAGTGCTTTTTGAAAAAAAAATACTGTAAGTGTGGTACATTGTATCTTGCCTAATTGGAAAATGGAAAATGAACTGCGCATTGATGAATTACATATCAAATGACTCGGCTAGACGTCACGAGCACTGTATGTGTGGCAACGCATGCATGCAAGCACGCATGCACGCGCGCGCGCATTGGCACGCACGCACGCACGCACGATATATATATATATATATATATATATATATATATATATATATATATATATATATATATATATATATATATATGGATATTTGGATATATACATGCATGCACGCACGCACAGGCTTATGTCGAAAGGGGACAGCCACTCTGGGGGACGTGCTCCCCGCATAATTATGCAAATGTATACTGTAAGTGTGGTACATTGTATCCTGCCCACCATGGTGAACGCCCATCGCGATTAACAGAGCAGCAGTGAATTTGGCACTACCAACTGTCAACATGCATGCACGCACGCAAGACGCACGTACACGCGCGCACGCACGTGCAGGCACGGACGCACGCACGCTCGCTCGCACGCACGCACGCACGCACGCACACACGCTCGCACAGAGGAGCACAGAATTTGGGCCAATTTCTGTCAACAGGGTGCACGCCCTCACGATCAACAGAGCAGCAGTGAATTTGGCGCCAGCAACTGCCAACATGGTGAACGCCCATCACGATCAACAGAGCAGGAGTGAATTTGGCACTACCAACTGTCAACTGTCAACACGCTCGCACGCACATACGTGCACGCACGCACGCACGCACACACGACGCACGTACACGCACGCACGTAGACGCACGCACGTACACGCACGCACGCACGTGCACGCACGCACGCATGCACGCACGCATGCACGCACGCACGCACGCACGCACGCACACACGCTCACACAGAGGAGCACAGAATTTGGGCCAATTTATTTCTGTCAACGGGGTGAACGCCCATCATGATCAACAGAGCACCAGTGAATTTGGCGCCACCAACTGTCAATGGGGTGAACGCCCATCACGATCAACAGAGGAGCAGTGAATTTGGGTGCCACCAACTGTCAACGGGGTGAACGCCCATCACGATCAACAGAGCAGCAGTGAATTTGGCGTCACAAACTGTCAACGGGGTGAACGCCCATCGCGATCAACAGAGCAGCAGTGAATTTGGTGCAAGCAACAGTCAACAGAATGAATGCCCATCGCGATCAACAGAGCAGGCGTGAAGTTTGGCGCCACCAACAGTCAACAGGGTGAACGCCCATCGCGCACCTGCTTGCACAGCATGATCATGTCGACCATCATATGCAAAATCAGTTGCTTTATTTCTTAACATACACATGGCGGCCAAAGGCCGCGCGCGCCTCTAGTGATAATAAAAAAGTAATCAATGAGAAATGTGCGCGAGCATTGTATGAGCACTGAGCAGACGCGTTCTTGCGTTGTTGTGACGCTCTGATTGCTCGATCTTCTTTCTCTACAAAGGACAATCATCGTATTCATCGATTCAGATCAAGAGTCTGTATTCGAAAAGGACAGATGACAGGAAAGGGGCGGTACAAGCAATCCAGAACAAGATGACCGACAACAAAGAGACCGCGCAGAAACGGTAGGAACTTGCATGCTGCATACAACTGCTGGGCAGTTTGCTTTCAAACGATTTCCTTTCGTTTCAGCTTCGAAGTGTGTCATCGTCTGCTGGTGAAGGCCTTGCGAGAGAAAATATACGCAGTCTACGCTGCAGCATTGGACCTGCTACTGTATCTGCTGTACGAATATGCACCAAAATACAAGCTGCAGAAGACCATAACCCCGTCATTGGCGCAGAGCACCTATCAGATTCTCATCACCAGAACTGGAGACACAACCACGGTATGCAAATTTGGTGCACAAAATCGATTTTTGCTAGAACCTCTGCAAAAGTCATATCCGACATATCCCGTAGCAATACACCCCAAAATTGTTGGTTGACTCTACCGTATGCCCTACCGTATGGTGATGCCCTCTGATTCAGGATTCGCGCTTCAGAAAACCTCCACGATGGACACAATAAAGAACATTTTCACCAGTCCTGATGCTCAGGTGCCAATTGCGTTTAGAATGGTTCTTAATTAATGAAAAAAATAACACCTCTGTGTGTAGGTGAAAAAGGCTTTCGTCACACGATTTTCCAAGCCTTTTGAATCGTATGACTATGTCAAGGTGGACCAGGGTCACTCCCAGATCACCCTTTTGGCCGTGGAGCTACTCAAGGCGCCCAACGAACAGGCGTAACTATTTTCCAACTGAGCGTAACTTTTGCAATCGGGCGTAACTTTCGTTTGCAGGGGAATAGGCGAAGAGGCGGCGTGCGACTTCGCCATGTCATGCCTGATGCACGTGGACGCTACCGTACGCCAGACGGGCGTAAAGATAATCACGCAGATTTATCAGAGAGGCGATAAAGAGGAGACCCGGGCAAGTTACAAATCCCAGTCAGTAACGGTCACAAAAAATCCGCTGTTGAGAACGCTTTTCAAGGAGTTGGACAAGCTGGATGGGAAGCCGGAGCCAGAGAAGAGCAAA
>JASAMY010001547.1:0-46346 GCA_030248085.1 Paralinhomoeus sp. GSCO2_6
GCGTGCGGGTACTAATGTTTGGATTTCTTGTGTCCCAGTAGAACCCCAATGCAAGTGCAGCGCGTCGCCCGCCAATCGCAGACAAATCGACATGTGACACGTGTTTCTGCACTTGCATGTCACTCAGTTAGAGGGGGGGGGCTGGACCGTCCCTAGGTTTCAATTCAATCCTGCGCTGGGTGACTCACGCTGTTCCACCGGAATAGAAACGCCATTTGCGCGTCGCGGTGGGACGCGAGGACAGAGCGTTGCCATGGTCACGCCGCGGCACTGAGTCAGCAGCGCATTTTCGTATGTTTGAGGAAAAACGATCCTTCGCCGTCTGTCTGTCGCATCAAACCCAGCCCTCACTCCCTCCCTTCGAGTGGACTGATTTCATGCTCCATTGAAAAAGCAGCGACAGGTAGAAACTCCGTGCGCATTTTTTGTCTCAAAAATTTCTGAACGAAATTGTAAAATCATGCCGAGCTTCTGGCTACTCATGCTTATGGCAGTAGCCCTGGCGGGATACGAGATTCGACCTTTCGAGTGGGTTGACTTTTTGGTTATTTTAAATTATTTAAATAAAAATATGTGCAGGAGACGTGTGCTGGGGCGTGGCGCGGGAGGCGACGCGTCTCAACGACGCCTGCACGGCCGACGCCGACTGCCACCTGGACGAGCGGTGCTGCTTCGCGCGCGACGCCCGTCGGGCCGACCCCAAGCGCTGCGTCGCCTGCTCGCCGCCCAGGGCCACGTTCGGCTGGCACGAGTGCGCCTACAGGTGCGTGCTCCTGACAATTGTACAGTCACCAGCTGTACTCGCGGTAGAGGAGGAGGGATTGTTGTGGTTGGATTAGGGGCGACCGACGCTAGGAGGCCGTCAATGGCCGTCAGGAGGACGTACCCATCTCCGTGACGCCGTCCCCCTCTAGAGCCATAGAATTAGCCAAAGACCTTGGGAAGAGCGCCACCTGTAATCTAGGGCAGCGACGCCACGTCCATTGAGAAGGAAGCCTCTAGTGAATCCATCAAGAATCGAACCCAGCGGGCGGGCTTGGTTATTCATTTAGAGATCTCTCCCCAAGTCCCCGAGTTCTGGCTCTGCCTGGTCATTCTCGTTTAGCCGCCACGGGGCAAGATACGTTTTTGCCGAGCGAAACTTTTCAAAAAGGCGTTTACAGATGCCCGCACGGCCTGGAGCACTGCTCGGACCTGTGCGCGGCCGGCTGTCTGTGCAACGAGGGATTTCTGCGTCGACGGGACGACGGCGCGCCCCGCTCCCTGCGGCCCCATGAGGCTGGCGCTCAACGGGCGGGACAACTCGCTGCGCGGCTTCGGCGTCGCTCAGGTCTACGACGCTCAGAATAGGAAGTGGGCCACCCTGTGCGGCGCCCAGGTCACCGAGCCCACCGCCAAGTTCCTCTGCGAGCACGTGGGACACTACAAGTGAGGATAAGTCGGATCAATCAGTGTTCAATGTTTCCAATGTTTTTTGACGCAAGCACCGACACTGTACAGTGACCGTAAGCCAACGCACGAGGTGCACGAAGGGGCGATGCATCATAATGACACTGTACGTATCACTATCACATCTACGGCGATATTCTCCCGCGAGGGACGGCGGGCAACATGGATAGATTTCATTCAGTCCGGTCGTCAGCTTCCACAAGGCGTCCTGTTTCCGCCAGGCTCCGCCGGAATCGCCCATTCTGAACGCGCTCGACTGCGCGGGCGCCAAGGCGCACTTGGACGAGTGCCAAAGAGGCGAGTTTCAGCAGTCGCCGGACGTCCAAACCTGCGGCCACGACCAGGACCTGGCGCTCGACTGCGGTATGGCGCGAATTTGAATTTGAACTACGCACAAGCGTTGCAAAATTGCATGGAATTTTTTAAGTTGGTGGCAAGCACGATTGCTGAAGCCGCTAGCCAGGAACGTCGGCATCGACAATAATTTGCTTCGTCTTGTCGCTCGTTAGAATTCGCCACGAAATTTGTAGTTCTTTTTGGCATCCATTTATACAGCCGGTGGTTATCCCTTCGTGAGCCGGCCTTCGTTTTGTCACATCAGCAGGTGCTTTAAGCAAAGTCGGCGAGCCTCCTTTGGCGTGTATACGTGTTCCTTGCGTTGTTGCCACTGATGGCGCACACTTTTCCATGTGGGGCAAGTTGTGTCGCCATTCTTCATACAAGGCTCGCGCTTGTACGTTAAATTTTGCATGACAAAATTCGTGCGTCAGGCTTGGGCAATACGATTTACTTCATTTTGCAACGTAATCGCATTTGCGTGACTTTGCAATCATTCGTCAGTCAGCGCCATATAAGGCGTGTATACCCAGAACCGTGACTGGCTGTTCCAAGAAGCTCGAATCTGTTATCGCCAGAACAAGGCGCGTGCGCGCCTAATATGGAGGACGAGAGACGGCGGAGCGCACACAGCCTGTTCTTGATTGTCAAACAGCGCTGCCCGTAAAAGGACCGCCCCGATACTGGGAAACATGACTCGCTCTTCCAGGAATACGCGCACGCGCACGCGTGACCGCGCCGTTTAAATAGTCGAGAGCGCTCGAGCGCTGCCATCAGTTGAGCTTGACACCTTCAATTCCGACTAGCTTTCGTGCGAAACTTGGTGAAGTCGCTTTTCCAAAGACTGGAAATTGAAAAAGAAGATACCGTAGGTGAAAATGTACAACGACGACGAGATCGCGGCGTTGGTGATCGACAACGGCTCGGGCATGTGCAAGGCGGGCTTCGCTGGCGACGACGCGCCCAGGGCCGTGTTCCCCGCGATCGTCGGAAGAGCCAGACATCAGGTACAAGTCAAAAAGTCTTCAACAGATTCGCGAACTTTGTATGAGGACGGAACAGTCTCTCAAAAACACGACAGTGGGCCCCCGCACGCACGCACGCACGCACGCACGCACGCACGCACGCACGCACGCACGCACGCACGCACGCACGCACGCACGCACGCACGCACGCACGCACGCACGCACGCACGCACGCACGCACGCACGCACGCACGCACGCACGCAAGCAAGCCAGCCCGGAAGCACGCCCGGACGCACGCGCGCACGCACGCGCGCGCGCACGCACGCGCGCACGCACGCACGCACGAACGCACGCACGAGAGAGAGGGCCGGCACGCACGCACGCACGCACGCGCGCCCACGCGCGCACGCGCGCACGCACGCACGCACGCACGAACGCACGCACCGGCACGCACGCACGCACGCACGCACGCACGCACGCGCGCGCGCACGCGCGCACGCACCGGCACGCACGCACGCACCGGCACGCACGCACGCCAAGCACGCACGCACGGGATTGCGCAGGTCGCCATGATGGGGATGGGCAACAAGGACTCGTACGTGGGCGACGAGGCGCAGTCCAAGCGGGGCATCCTCACCCTGAAGTACCCCATTGATCACGGCATCGTCACCAACTGGGACGACATGGAGAAGATCTGGCACCACACCTTCTACAACGAGCTTCGTGTCGCCCCCGAAGAGCATCCTGTCTGCCAACTGTTTTTTGTTGGAAATTTTTGGTTTTTTGAAGCTATAGAAAATGGGGATTTAGGTGCTCATGACCGAGGCCCCACTGAATCCCCACTCGAACCGGGAGAAGATGACGCAGATCCTCTTCGAGACGTTCAACGTGCCCGCCTTCTACGTGCACGTGCAGGCGGTCCTGTCCCTCTACGCGTCCGGCCGCACGACCGGAATCGTCTGCGATACGGGTACTGTAGGAGTAGGATTTGAATTACTTTCCAAAATATTCGTTTCGCAATTCTTTCAGGCGACGGCGTGACGCACATGGTGCCGATCTACGAGGGCTACTGCCTGCCGCACGCGATTCAGCGTCTGGACCTGGCGGGCAGAGACCTCACCGACTACATGATGCGCATCCTCATGGAAAGGGGCCACACCTTCACCACCACCGGTTCGTGGGTGTGTGTGCGTGTGCATGTGAACAGAGAGGGAGAGAGAGAGCAGCAGACTGGTTCAGCGGAGCGCGAGATCGTGCGCGACATCAAGGAGAAGCTGTGCTACGTGGCGCTCGACTTCGAGCAGGAACTGGCCACCGCTTCAGCCAGCAGCGCCCTCCAAAAGTCCTACGAACTGCCCGACGGACAAGTGAGTGCCACCTGAGTTGGATCCCTGAAAAATAGCTCTCTCTCTCTCTTCCTCCTGCCCAGGTGATCACGGTGGGCTCGGAGCGGTTCCTGGGCCCGGAGGTGCTGTTCCAGCCCGCCTTCCTGGGCCTCGAGTCGTGCGGCATCCACGAGATGACGTACAACAGCATCGCCAAGTGCGACGTCGACATACGCAAGGACCTCTACAACAACGTCGTCCTCAGCGGCGGCACCTCCATGTTCCCCGGCGTCGCAGACAGAATGCAAAAGGTACACTACTGGCTTCTTCTTCTTCTTCTTCTTCTTCTTCTCTCTCCCCCCCCCCCCCCCCCCCCCCCCCCCCCCCCCCCCCCCCCCCCCCCCCCCCCCCCCCCCCCCCCCCCCCCCCCCCCCCCCCCCCCCCCCCCCCCCGCCCGCCCGCCCGCCCCCCCCCCCCCCCCCCCCCCCCCCCCCCCCCCCCCCCCCCCCCCCCCCCCCCCCCGCCCCCCCCCCCGCCCGCCCGCCCCCCCCTCCTCCTCCTCCCCCCTTGTGCATGCTGCGCAATCGCAGCCGTACATCGAAACCGGTTTGATCCAACAGGAGCTGACTCAGCTTGCACCGTCGACGATGAAGATCAAAGTGATCGCTCCGCCCGAAAGGAAGTACTCCGTCTGGATCGGAGGCTCCATCGTCGCGTCGCTCGGCAGCTTCCAACAAATGTGGTGCGTGCGTGCGTGCGTGCGTGCGTGCGTGCGTGCGTGCGTGCGTGCGTGCGTGCGTGAGGCATATCCATATGAGCTGTGTGCCATTGCACTTGTGCACCATTCAGGATCAGCAAGCAAGAATACGACGAGTCGGGGCCTTCGATCGTTCATCGCAAGTGTTTCTGAGCGGTTCAACGTTCAACAGTCCACAGGACTCCAGTAGTGGTAGATTGTGAATGGAACTGTGCAACGCTGAAAAAATGCAATACCTCCGAGGACCTGGCTATCAGCCTTGAGTTAGTGAGCATTCCACGGTGCACCTCTTGACGGCCATCAGCTACTGTACCTATATCCGGCCAAGTGCGGGTACGGTACATGTGGACAGTGACAGGCCGAACGCTCTATCTAACGCGGGATTCGCAATTTTGATTTCGTCTTGCGTTGGTCAGTGTACAGAGAACGCGTGGCTTTATAAACTTGCGCAACACAGTAACGCAGGCACACCATTTGCAGAAGAACGAAACACTTTTGGGACTTAATAAATACGATCGTCAAAATAGATAGTGTTGTCCAATGTTGATGGTCTGAACTTCGGGACGAATCAGCGCTGTTCCGAAAGCCAAAGCTTGTGCAGGACTTGTGCTTCAGGCTTTCTTGTAAGGCACTCCAGGGTAAGCTCCATAGCCTGGAAGTAATGCTGTGGTGAACCGGCATTTCTCAAAGTATAAGTGAATGCAGTGGCTGCATGCATGCACTCATGCTTCTGACGAAAATACGACACGGTTGCTTAATGCCATAATTGGAAAGTAGCACTTACCGTATCCGGCAGGGTAGCCGTAACCGTAGTTGCCGTAGCCGTGGTGACCGTAGCTGGCAGGATATCCGTAACCGTACCCACCGTAATAAGGTCCGCCGTATCCTGCAACGGGGAATGTGCACGTAGTAAGTTGGTAGGTATGGTAGGTAAGTTTTGAGTGTCTTTCACAATTGTAATGCGCCTTTCATTGTCTCACTCAACGAAACAGAATCCTGAATTTTGAAATCGAATCGCTACACCTTTCATACCCTCAGCGCAGTTCCTTAGTCTCAGTTCAATTAAAAAAAAACAAATTAAAAATGCGCGCAGACCGTACCATGTCCTCCAGCGTAGTTACCGTAGTAACCTCGGGCGTAGTAGCCGCGCGGACCGTATCCTCGGTCGTAATAGCCGTAGCTTTTGTGAGCTGCGGCGAGACGAAACAATACTGACATGAATTTGGAGAGCTACGGTATATTTATGGGTAGAGGTAATACCGTAAACATAAGTTCTTTGGTCACGTAAAGAAATCCGCAAATACACACTCCGCACTCGCATACACACCTACAGAAATGTGTACTGTTGCAAGTGCTCTAGGACTGTGATCTTAAAAGAAATGTATTGGATTTGCAGCATTCTTGCAGTCTAGGATAGTGACTAGTGGCTGGATCTACCTTTAGTAAATCTTGTATATGTGTTTGTGCAGCGAGAAAGATTGTTCACTGCAAGCCGCCATCCTTTTGAACAAGACGTAAAAAAAAACTCAAAAAGTGAAAAGTTCACAACAAATACCTTTGCCGTAAGCGGCCGGCACGCCGGCCTGCGCGAGGGAAAACACCGCAGCCGTCGCCAAAATTGCCACAACCACGGCCGAGTTCATTTTCAGATATTCTTTTCGGTAGGTTCTGTAGAGTGCTCAAGGAGACTTTTCACTGGGCAAGCAGAGATTTCCGAGTCTGACGAACACAGTCGGTCGACACACGCTTATAAAGCTCACGGAATACCGCAGAAAACAACAGCGGCGGCGCGCGAACAGATCAACCATTGGTGTCAGTGTGTCAATGTCATGGTCACTCGACATTCCGCTATGCGCATAAGACACGCGGCGCGGTACCTGGCTACAATCTACAGTGTAGGTAGGTACCATATGTTCAATTTGTACTGCTTGTGCACACGAAGTTCAACGTGATTTCAATGCATCTTCCTTTGCGTGTGCGTTGGACATTAGGAAGTGGTGTAGAATATAGCGAATCAACAAAACCACGAAAAAATTTTTAACGCTAAAGAATGTATGCAATTGACAATGAATCAATAAATCACGCCAAGCCTTTGCCCAAACTGTTGAGCACAACGATCGCAAGGGGGGCTTTGGTCCGTTGTCCTTGGCTCTGAAGAGTTTCGCAACGCTAGCACGGACACAGCGAGTGCTTGCACTGCTTGCACAGCATGATCATGTCGACCATCATATGCAAAATCAGTTGCTTCATGCCTTAATGTACACATGGCGGCCAAAGGCCGCATGCGCCTCTATCTAGTCTAGTAATAATAAAACCGTAAGTCGCCAACAAGAGGCAGCTATAGAGGCAAACCAATAAAGATCGGAGCAAATGTTCAATGTTCCCAACATCGTCGGTCGCGGTCTCGGTCTCCGAGATCGAGACCGAGACCGATCCGTTCATTGGGAATCCGCCTTTCCGCCAAAGCCACGCCCAGCGATCGCCCGCTGGGTCAACGAGCGTTGGATCTCAACTCGCCGTTGGGGACTACGGACCACCTGTAGATATCGGCATTGATCTTATCGCAGACGTTGGCGCTTGGCGCAGGGCAACGCTCCCCAGTAAGAACACAGTCTGCTGCATCGCGTGCCGTGGTGTAGGTGAGGTGGGTGTGTGGGTGCTTTTCAAATCAAGAAAAAAACACTGCCTTGGGGCGCATGGCTTCTGAGAACGCCTTTTGCAGCGCTCCCTCCGCTCAACGCGACGCGACGATCGAGGACCACGTTCTAAACGAGGTCCTTTTACCACTTTTACTTTCCGCAAAGCGATTCCCCGACCGAATGACTCGCAGGTCGTCGGCGAGCAGCTCACGAGACGCGGCCGGTCTAAAGGCGACAATCGCAAAGCATTGAGAGCGAGTCCTGCCGAGCAGCCAGGACGACGACGACGAAGCCAGCGCAGTCGCGACGCGACAGCGCCGCCACCAGAATCGGACAGAGTTCGCCGCCGGACCACCAAGAAATCCATCACTCCCACCAACCGGCCAGTGTGCGTCTTGTGCAACGAGTCGATACCCTGGAAGACGAGCAGGCGTCGACACGCCGAGACGGCGCACGCGGACGAGCTGTCCCACTTCTTCGGGCTCGCGGACTCGGAGGCTGTCGACGCGCTGGTCGGAGTCTGTTTTCCCGGGAGCCTCAGGATCGACAACTCCAAAGCGCCCCAGCAATTGCCCGTCGGCGCGCACGCCGCGACGTTTCCAAGAAGCGCTGAAAGCAGAACTGCGGCCGCAGCGGCCTTCGTCAAGGAAGAATGCGCAGTGTGCGGCGCCGACATCAAGCGAGACATCAACAGCATGCGGCAGCACGTCGCCTTTCACTTGGACGTGCCCCTGTACCGCTGCCGCGCTGCCGGCGATCGTTGCCAGTACGAGACCAGCAATAGAGGCAGGCTGCACAGCCACGTGTGGAACAAGCACGGCGTCAAGGCAAGCCGGCAGACGGGCACGATTACCAGCACGACCGCCCTACAGCAGTCGACGGTGCGAGCGCTGGCCAAGCTCTGCTTCAAGAACACGCAAGGGGTAGAAGAAAAAGTCCAATTGGGACAACAAGCGCCGAAGCGTGAGTCTCCCACAGCGGTTATACCAGTTCCTGGATAGACTGGCTGGGATTGAGTATTTCGCTTAGACTAAGACAGGGATCATGCTAGAGAGGGGGAACCATAGGGATAGACTACTTGCTGCTACAACTGCTACAAAGTGCTCAGAAGTGGTTGAATTCAACCCCCACCCATTGGGTTACAGGTATGAGTGAGACACCACAGGTCAATTGGCAGGGATGCCAACGTCACATCCAACGAGGGGAGGCAGTCATAGGGAGACGGTGAACCCTATAATTAGCCCCCAGGGGTTAATTGTTTTGTTCGAGCTCTAGGAGGGTGTATAATTATAGGGGGGGGAGCAATTATAGGGGGGCTCAGAAACTGGAAGTGTTGATGAGTGGGAAGCTGTGTGGGCAGAAAGGTGCGTGGAGGCGATTTTTTCGCCGCACTGACGCGCGGCGAGTTCATATATGGACGAAAAAATTCCCAATGGTCTGTCCATCCGTTCATCTGTCTGTCAGTTACCGACCAGTTCTCCTTTATGGCTTGATGGACCAAGCCGAAATTTTTTTGAGCATTCTTAGGACCAATTTGGAGATACACCTTTCATAGATTCATTCTAAACAAAATTACAAAAAAAGAAATTAAAAAAAAGACAATTAATAGTTCTGCATCCTCGAGCAAAGTTTATGTGTCCTCAAGCAAGATTTCTGGGAAAACACATGCTTAAGGATAGGGCAAAATCTTGGAGGTAATTTTTTCTGGGACCAAAATTTCTGTGTCCTCAAGCAAAATTTCTGGGAAAACACATGCTTAAGGATGGGGCCCAATCTGGGAGAAAAAAATTTCTGTGTCTGGGAGCAAAATTTCTGGTCCTTGATCAAAATTTCTGGAAAAACACATGCTTAAGGATAGGGCCCAATCTGGGAGGAAATTTTCTTTTTCTGGGACCAAAATTTCTGTGTCCTCAAGCAAAATTTCTGAAAAACACATGCTTAAGGATAGTGTTTAATTTGGGAGGAAAATTTTTGGGTCTGGGAGCAAAATTTCTGGGTCCTCGAGCAAAATCTCTGGGTAAATCTGGGAAAACGCATGGTTAAGGATAGGAGCCAAACGTGTACAATCTGGGAGAAAAATTTCTGGGTCCAGGAGCAATTTTTGCGAAAAATAACGCTGCTGAAAGGCTGCGTTATTTCCTGCACTGGTGAACGCACTAGTGCGTTCTCCAGTACGCGGGTCAGTCCAGCCACCCACCCACTCCCTTCTGCTAGGGGGCTACCCCGCTACAAAGAGGCACGGTGCCATACCGCAGCGCTGACTCCCCCCGCCCCCCGCCCGCCCGCCTCCATCCACAATTGCAATGCAGACTTTTGGACTTTCTGAAAAAAGCAAGTTGGTGTAGCCTTTTGCAATGCAACTACAGTGCATTTCGCAATGGAATAAAGGAGACAATAACGGGGCGTCGCATCATTGAACCTTGTGCGGCGATTTCACCGATTCCAAAGGAATCGGCACTGCCAAATAATTCCAGGAAGCGTACACCCGTCCAATCTGTGCAGAAGCACAGAAATCTCGAATGAAAGGCAACAAATTCTAATGAAGTGCGTTTTAAAACGAGCTT
This sequence comes from Paralinhomoeus sp. GSCO2_6, assembly GCA_030248085.1. NCBI lineage: Eukaryota > Metazoa > Nematoda > Chromadorea > Monhysterida > Linhomoeidae > Paralinhomoeus > Paralinhomoeus sp. GSCO2_6. Next base: position 10,037 of record JASAMY010001547.1, read on the forward strand.
GTTATGGAAAAAGACGCTGCGCACACGCGTTGTACACTCACACAGTCGCACCTGCACATACACGTGCATACACATACGCGACCATACATACACACAGACATGGAAAATTTTGCCTTTCAGACGATTGTCCATTTGGGGAGGGGGCGTAATTATCGGGGGGGGGGGGCTTACCAAACTAATAGTGGTCGTAGGAGAGTGTATAATGATAGGGGGGCTAATATAGGATTTACGGTCGATAGGTACGAAAGCCACCAAGTAAAAATGGTGTTGTGGACGCGGATTGCATCTGTATTTTTTACCCAGTTGCAACCGACAAGGAACGCTGTGCCATCTGTGGCGCCGTCATCGACCGGAAGATCAACAATATCCACCGGCACGTCGTCCTCCACCTGGACGTTCCCCTGTACCGTTGCCGCGCCGCCGACAGTGGCGACGGTTGCCAGTACGCGACTAGCGGCCTGGGCAATATGCGCTTCCACGTCCGGAGCAAGCACGCCCTCAAGGCGACTCGGCAATCGGGGACGTTCACGAGCACGTGGGAAAGACAGCGGCTGGCGATCAGCGCGCTGGCGAAGCTCTGCTTCATGAAGGAGGGTGGGGCAGAGGAAAACGTCGGAGGCACCGAATCGGAACGACAAGCGGAGATGCCCAAAGCGGTTGAAGCCCTGCTTGCCGGGAATGACGAGCGTAAGTTGATAGTTATCCTTTGGATATGTAGCTGCTTTGTCGCACTTTTGTTTATTTCTAAACACGTAACGCGAGACACAGCTCACATTGTTTGATGCGCAAGAATTCAACGTTTCTCAGAAGTGTAAGGCATGTAAGAAGTTCAGCCGCAACAGCACACTCAAGTCTTGATGTTCACATGTGTGGATTCTTTTCGATGTTCTCTTTTTTTCTTTTTTTTTTAAACTTTATTTTTCACGACAACCACCTGACACAGCACAATGGCCGTTAACTGAATCACCAGGAGGATCACAGGGCGGCGCCGTATACATAACAATGGGCGTTGTTCTGCCGCGAGGCAAGGTGGGCCCCCACCTGGCACTGATTTTTGGCCGAAGCCACGGTACAGCCCGAAACCGGAGCTGTGGTTTAGACCCCTTGCCCAAGGGGGTAGCCGTGGTTTTCACCCAGCAAGGAATCGAACCCCCGACCTCGCGGTCAGGAGTCCAACGCCTTGCGGACTACGCCACAGCCCTGTTTGCTTTGCGCCACCTGTTTCCTTCGCCTGAGCCGCGGACAAACGGGGAACAAATTGAATCTCGGGCGATGTTTTCCAAATCAGTTCTGGCGAAAAGTTCGTTTCCTAAAGCGTCTGCTTTGGGCGTCGTTATCTCATCATCACGTAGCGCAGTTATAGCAGCCGTTCTGTGTGTATTCTTACATTGTTCCTCGACTAAAGTGTCATATTTCTAGAGGCACGTGCTGAGGCGTCAAAGAAGCAGGAGGATGTCAGCAAGACTGATTCGACAGGGAATTCAAGGCAAGACAAGCAAGCCGTCAAATCGAGCACAACGAAAGGTTAGGTACAAGTTCGCATCTAGGTAAGCCACGCATGCGTGTACTACAGACATCCTGATAGAACTGTGTCCGTTCCTCACTCAACTCAACACAACACAGTGCCCCTCAAGAACACGCAAGGGGTAGAAGAAAAAGTCCAATTGGGACAACAAGCGCCGAAGCGTGAGTCTCCCACAGCGGTTATACCAGTTCCTGGATAGACTGGCTGGGATTGAGTATTTCGCTTAGACTAAGACAGGGATCATGCTAGAGAGGGGGAACCATAGGGATAGACTACTTGCTGCTACAACTGCTACAAAGTGCTCAGAAGTGGTTGAATTCAACCCCCACCCATTGGGTTACAGGTATGAGTGAGACACCACAGGTCAATTGGCAGGGATGCCAACGTCACATCCAACGAGGGGAGGCAGTCATAGGGATACGGTGAACCCTATAATTAGCCCCCCAGGGGTTAATTGTTTTGTTCGAGCTCTAGGAGGGTGTATAATTATAGGGGGGGAGCAATTATAGGGGGGCTCAGAAACTGGAAGTGTTGATGAGTGGGAAGCTTTGTGGGCAGAAAGGTGCGTGGAGGCGATTTTTTCGCCGCACTGACGCGCGGCGAGTTCATATATGGACGAAAACATTCCCAATGGTCTGTCCATCCATTCGTCTGTCTGTCAGTTACCGACCAGTTCTCCTTTATGGCTTGATGGATCAAGCTGAAATTTTTTTGAGCATTCTTAGGACCAATTTGGAGATACACCTTTCATAGATTCATTCTAAAAAAAAATTACAAAAAAGAAATTAAAAAAAAGACAATTAATAGTTCTGTGTCCTCGAGCAAAGTTTATGTGTCCTCAAGCAAGATTTCTGGGAAAACACATGCTTAAGGATAGGGCAAAATCTTGGAGGGAATTTTTTCTGGGACCAAAATTTCTGTGTCCTCAAGCAAAATTTCTGGGAAAACACATGCTTAAGGATGGGGCCCAATCTGGGAGAAAAAAGGGGGAGAAAAAAGAAAAAAGGGAAAAAAAAGGGGAGAACGCACTAGTGCGTTCTCCAGTACGCGGGTCAGTCCAGCCACCCACCCACTCCCTTCTGCTAGGGGGCTACCCCGCTACAAAGAGGCACGGTGCCATACCGCAGCGCTGACTCCCCCCGCCCCCCGCCCGCCCGCCTCCATCCACAATTGCAATGCAGACTTTTGGACTTTCTGAAAAAAGCAAGTTGGTGTAGCCTTTTGCAATGCAACTACAGTGCATTTCGCAATGGAATAAAGGAGACAATAACGGGGCGTCGCATCATTGAACCTTGTGCGGCGATTTCACCGATTCCAGAGGAATCGGCACTGCCAAATAATTCCAGGAAGCGTACACCCGTCCAATCTGTGCAGAAGCACAGAAATCTCGAATGAAAGGCAACAAATTCTAATGAAGTGCGTTTTAAAACGAGCTTGTTATGGAAAAAGACGCTGCGCACACGCGTTGTACACTCACACAGTCGCACCTGCACATACACGTGCATACACATACGCGACCATACATACACACAGACATGGAAAATTTCGCCTTTCAGACGATTGTCCATCTGGGGAGGGGGGCGTAATTATCGGGGGGGGGGGGGCTTACCAAACTCATAGTGGTCTTAGGAGAGGGACTAATGAGAGGGGGGCTAATATAGGATTTACGGTCGATAGGTACGAAAGCCACCAAGTAAAAATGGTGTTGTGGACGCGGATTGCATCTGTATTTTTTACCCAGTTGCAACCGACAAGGAACGCTGTGCCATCTGTGGCGCCGTCATCGACCGGAAGATCAACAATATCCACCGGCACGTCGTCCTCCACCTGGACGTTCCCCTGTACCGTTGCCGCGCCGCCGACAGTGGCGACGGTTGCCAGTACGCGACTAGCGGCCTGGGCAATATGCGCTTCCACGTCCGGAGCAAGCACGCCCTCAAGGCGACTCGGCAATCGGGGACGTTCACGAGCACGTGGGAAAGACAGCGGCTGGCGATCAGCGCGCTGGCGAAGCTCTGCTTCATGAAGGAAGGTGGGGCAGAGGAAAACGTCGGAGGCACCGAATCGGAACGACAAGCGGAGATGCCCAAAGCGGTTGAAGCCCTGCTTGACGGGAATGACGAGCGTAAGTTGACAGTTATCCTTTGGATATGTATAGCTGCTTTGTCGCACTTTTGTTTATTTCTAAACACGTAACGCGAGACACAGCTCACATTGTTTGATGCGCAAGAATTCAACGTTTCTCAGAAGTGTAAGGCATGTAAGAAGTTCAGCCGCAACAGCACACTCAAGTCTTGATGTTCACATGTGTGGATTCTTTTCGATTAGAACAATGCGAATAATATGCAAATACATTGACACAAATACAATAACAATCAGATGAATAGATGGACATGTAATAAAGATAATAAATCAAAGCTGCGAGAAATTGATTTGATCGATTGACTCTTTTCCTGATATTCTGATATTCGACTATTCTGATATTCTCTTTTTGATTTTGCGCAGCCTGTTCCCGCGCCTGGGCCGCGTATAAGCGGGGAACAGGTTGGATTCATATGCAGAAGGTAGTAATTTAATTAATTAATTGCATTCCTACCTACAGTAACATTAAAATTGCTGGAGTATTATTTGTAATTAATAAATGAGCGTTTCGCCTCTATGCTTCCATGGATCTCGCCTCTATGGATCTCGGGCGATGTCTTCCAAATCAGTTCTGGCGAAAAGTTCGTTTCCTAGAGCGTCCGCTTTGAGCGTCGCTATGTCATCATCACGTAGCGCAGTTATAGCAGCCGTTCTGTGTGTATTCTCACATTGTTCCTCGACTAAAGTGTCATATTTCTAGAAGCACGTGCTGAGGCGTCAAAGAAGCAGGAGGATGTCAGCAAGACTGATTCGACAGGGAATTCAAGACAAGACAAGCAAGTCGTCAAATCGAGCACAACGAAAGGTTAGGTACAATTTCGCATCTACCGTAAACCCTATAATTAACCCCCCGGGGGCTAATTTTTTCAATCGAGCGCTAGGAGGGTGTATAATTGTGGGGGGGGCTAATTATAGGGGGGGGCTAATAAACTGGAAGGGTCGAGGTGTGGGAAGCTTTGGTGGAAAAAAGGCGCGTGGAGGTGATTTTTAAGGGAAAAAGACGCTGCGCACACACGTTGGTAGCCTCTAACACACTCTCACACAGTCTCACATGCACATACATGTACATACATACACATACGCGACCATACATACACCCAGACATGGAAACATGTGCCTTTCAGACGATGGTCCATTTATTGAGGGGGCGTAATTATAGGGGGGGGGCTAATAAACTCAAAGTGGTCTTAGGAGGGTGTATAATTGTAGGGGGGGGGCAAATTATAGGGGGGGGCTAATTATAGGGTTTACGGTAGGTAAGAAGCCACGCATGCGTGTACTACGGACATCCTGATAGAACTCTGTCCGTCCTTTACTCAGCGCAACACAACGCAGTGCCCTCAAGAACTCAACACGGATTTGCTCCACTCAAGTGCCATACAGTCTACTTTTTGTTCTTTTCGCTCGCAGCCGTCGTCGAGTCCACACCAGCAGCGGCCAGCAGTCGCCAGCAGCGGCCGGTTGGCCGTCGTCTGGCGTGCGGGCTGTGCGGCGCGTCGCTGGACGCTGGGGAGCGCGCCTGTCTCGAGACGCACTGCCAGCTCCATATGGACGAGACCCTCTTCCGCTGCGTCGCGCCCCGCTGTGGCCACGAGACGCAGTTCGCCGCGCAGATGGCCGAGCACGTCAGGAGGGCGCACCGGGTCCTCTGGAACTTCCACCGACACTTCCACGACCACAGGCCGAGGCACCGGCGGGCACTGGAGGCCCTCTTTCGACTCTGCTTCGACGAGCAACGCGTGCGTGTCGACAACAATCAAAAAGACACATTGAGACAGTGACAGCGCGTGGCCTGATCTCCAAGTACGCCTCGCGGTCGTTATAGAGAGCAACAAAAGGCGAAAAATTGAAAAAAAAAATGTGAGCAAATGTCAAATATGCAAATGGGAAAAAATATGCGGTTGTGCTTGCTAATGCGGTTGCAGTGCGTTAATTTTATTGGGCCAACAGCGAGTCGCGCACTGGTAGACAAAAGCGGGCACGACACACGGTACTGCGGCTAGGTCACAAGACCAGACGCGATCGATATCCAACGCAACGCCAGAACAGGCAACGAGATATCCATAACACAAGATCAGTCAGATTCAAAGTCGTAGGTCGCGCGCCTCGCCTGCTCAACCGAACCGGATGTCCGCATCCGCGGGCCCGCGTCGTCGTTCCATCGTACGCCAGAGGCCCCACGGCTGGAGGCAGAGGCAGTGCACGCCGTAGTCGCGCACGCGTCGTCTTGCAAGGCGTCGCGGCAGTGCCAGTGCAGTGTTATGATGGTTGAGCTGTAACAATCCACATACCCTAGCCCAGCACCCGCTGGGTCAACAAGGGTTGAGAGTCCCAGCTCGCAATTGGAGACTAGATACCCGCATTGATTTTATCGGCGACTTGGGCGCCTGGCGCAGAAGAGCGCTCCAATCAAGCTGCAGTCTGCTATGCAGCACCGAGGGTGCTCGTCAGAAAACCTAACCTGGACATGGAGTGCGTTTCTGAGAACGTCTTAGACGAGGGCTCCTGCGCACAACAGAAAATGACAGTCGCGTATGCGGACTCGGCTGCCCAAAAGGTCTTCTTACTAGTTTTCTGAAGTTTGCTTACATTACTTCCGCAAAAAACTGTCTTGCAGGTCGTTGCTGCTTTCCCTCAAAATCGCGCCTGCGGTCTGTGCGGCGCGATCGTTGCCAACCACGGCGTGGAGCAGTTCAAGCACTGCCGAGCGCTGCACACTGACCAGCCGTCGAAGAGCTGCGCTCTCTGTGGCAAGGAGTTTCAGCGGGCGAGCCTTCAACGCCCCAGGAACCACGTCCAGAAGGCGCACCCGCCAAGCAGCGGACACGACCACGTGGTCAACCATCAGGCGGAGCTGAGGGCGCTCACGCGCGCTGTCAAATGGGTCGCCTTTCCACCGAACCAGGAGAACGCCGAGTCGCCAGCGAAACGAGGCCAGTACAAGAGTACGCGTCAGGCATCGAGAGCTTTCTCCGTCGAGAAGCCTCCGCAGTCGCCAAAGCGCAGTCGGGGACGGCGGCGCAGCAAGCGCAGACTGCCAGAATCTGACAAGGCAGGCGTGAAGTCCAAGAAACGCACTCCAAACAACCGACCAGTGTGCGTCTTGTGCAACGAGTCGATACCCTGGAGGATGAGCAGGCGTCGGCATGTCCAGACGGCGCACGCCGACGAACTGCCCCACTTCTTCGGGCTCGCGGAGTCGGAGGCTGTCGACGCGCTCGTCAGAGTCTGCTTTCCCAGGAACGTAAAGTTCGACAGCCCCCAAGCGCCCCATCAATTGCCCGTCGGCACGGACGTGTCGGCTCTTCGAAAAAGCAGTGGACGCGGCGGACCCGAGGCACGCAAATCTTCGTCAGGACCAGCCGACAGGAAACGCTGCGCCGTATGCGGCGCCGACATCCTCCAGAAGTACAAGCCCATGTGGCAGCATGCGACGCTCCATCTGGACGTTTCCCTCTACCGCTGTCGCGCAGGCGGCGACGGTTGTCGGTACGAGACCAGCAGTAGGCCCAATCTGAGCAAGCACGTCTGGCACAAGCACTCCCTCGAGGCGACTCGGCTGTCGGGGACGTTGACGAGCACGCTCGCCCAACAGCGGCGGACGGTGCGCGCTCTGGTCGAGCTTTGCTTCGAGAAGACGGAAGAGGTTGGAAGAAAAGTCGAATCGGGACGACAAGCGCCGAAGCGTGAGTCCTCCCTCCCAACCCACACAGAAAAAAGTTCGGATTTTTTTGTCAGCAGGTGCCGACAAAGAACGCTGCGCTGTCTGCGGTGCCGACATCGTCCAGACGTTCGACAATATTCGACAGCACGTCGCCCTCCACCTGGACGTCCCCCTGTACCGCTGCCTCGCCGCCGACTGCCAGTACGAGACAAGTGGCCTGGGCAATCTGCGCTGCCACGTCCGGAGCAAGCACGCCCTCAAGGCGACTCGGCATTCGGGGGAGTACACGAGCACGTGGGAAAGACAGCGACCGGCGATCAGGGCGCTGGCGAAGCTCTGCTTCAAGAAGAAGACGGAAGGGGTAGAGGGAAAAGTCAGAGGCACCGAATCGGGAGAACGAGCGAAGAAGCGAGAGATGCCCACAGCAGTTCAGGCCCTGCTCGACGGGAATGACGAGCGTAAGTGGACTGAGTGAGAAGTTTCATTTAGAGCATTATTGGCCAATTTGAGCATACACATCACATGACGTCCGGAATGTCCACAAATCGATTCCAACAAAAGGTTTCTTTACAGCGTCTTTGGTTGGACTGTGGCACGCGCGTGAACACGAGTCGTCGCCAAAGTCCGTGCCTTCCCTAATCGATGACTTCGTTCTCTCTCTTCGCTTGCAGCCGCCAAGTCGGAACCTAGTCGTCGCCGTCGTCGTCGTCTGGCGTGCGGGGTGTGCGGCGCGTCGCTGGACGCTGGGGAGCGCGCCTGTCTCGAGACGCACTGCCAGCTCCACCTGGCCGAAGCCCTCTTCCGCTGCGCCGCGCCCCGCTGCGGCCACGAGACGCAGTTCGCCGCGCAGATGGTTGAGCACGTCAGGAGGACGCACCGGGTCCTCTGGAACTTCCACCGACACTTCCACGACCACAGGCCTAGGCACCGGCGAGCACTGGAGGCGCTCTTTCGACTCTGCTTCGGCGACCATCAACGTGCGCATGTCTTAACAAATTATAAAACCATGGAAGAGTTGGCGTGCGCATGAACCCCTGACTAAGCATTCGCTTTAGAGCGCATGGAAATGGCAGAAAGTTGAACACGAAAGGAGGAAGCTAGGAAAATCAAGTCGACCCTGGAATTCGTTTCGACACCTGCTCAGCGACTCGCGTTTTGCATGCGTTTCATCCGTACTCCATTGTTCATTGAGGCCCAAGCATAAGTCACATTACACTTCGGCTAACGCGCCTGTTGACCCGTCCAACAGTTGACACCCTTTCAATAGTCCCCCTTATGTTTTTGAGGTTGAAACCATTATATGTAGAGTAACCCCCCTCTCCAATAGTGCACCCCCTCCAATAATGCCTCGGGCACTATTGTAGAACATACGGTACGTCTTTGTGCGTGGTTGGGCTATTGCAGTTGAACACGGTAGTAGTCGGACGAATCATGATGCATTTTCAAGCCACACGTTGTGGAAATTTTCTCAAACTGTTTGCTTTGTCTCTTACACACTCCATCCACTATGCACACACACTCCGCTGGATTGGTCGCGACTCTGTGTATGTGTCGTCCCGTCCATCATCGACTACTGGAGTCCATTTGGACGCTGCCTTTTGCTCCAGTTTGCGCGTTTTCCCGCAGCCATGTCACTTCTATCGGCCGTCGCTTCTACGAGCGGTGGAAACGCTACTGCTGCCAGCAGCGGCATTGTTGTGGGCGTTGTCGCTTACTCGGCTGGCGCCAGTCACTGCGCTGCTGCCGAGGAGACGCTGACCCCGACGCCGACCTGTGAGGACGTGGGAATCGGAGCGCTGCTTCTGGGATTAGCCTTGGAGTTGACCAACGTCTCCTACACCGTCAAGAAGCTGCCCTTCCAGGACTACTCGTTCGGAAGACTAAACCCAGCCACCGGACAATGGAATGGTGGGCGAACAGTATCCTTCCGTGCATGAAAAAATTGGTATTTAAAGTACCATGACACGGTAGCTACTGCTAGGTAATCATTTTTAACAGCCAACCACCTTTGTAACGGTAAAATAGTGACTGAAAGCACTGCTATAGTGGCCATTCTGACTGCAAAATATGCTCTTACGGCGGTCTACGTTCAAAGCAGAAAGTTATCTTAATTTCTTTCTCCTCAGGTCTGTTGGGCCACCTGGCCAATGGCTCAGTGGACATGCTATCGATTTACAGTTTCGACCGCATTCCAGAGAGACTGTCCCACTTTGACTTTGCCTATCCGCTCTTTGACGACAATGGCGACTACGGCTTCGTCAGGCGCAAACATGGTGAGGTCGCTACAGTGTATATAAAGTCAAGTGAGGATAATCGGGAGGCTTGTAATCCGGATATTAGAGATGAGCATGGGCCTGGAAATCCCGGCCCGGCCCGGCCAAATCGGCAAAAATCCGGCCCAGGCCCGCAAATTTCTATTGAATTTTCTCCCAAAAACGAGGCAGGCCCAGCCCGCCCTGGAAAATCAGGCCCAGGCATACATGTAACTGGGGGGGGGGTTGCCCGCCCCCAGCCAGAATTTTACCCCTACCCAGCCCCCCCCCCAGACCCCCCCCCCCAGAATTTTCCTGAAGTTTTCCAACTTGCCAACAATTGTACAAAGTAGTGAACTTTTTGCCTTTCTCAGTGTATTTTGGCCTTAAAACAGCTAAATAACGCTATTTATAGCCTATTTTAAGGCGTTTTTGACCTATTTTTGACTGAAAAGTGCCTATTTAGACACTATTTTGGAACATTTTTTCCCTTCTGGGACCCCCTCCCTCTTCAAATCTGAGTACCCCCCCCCCCACGCCCCCCCCCCCAGAAGTCTCTCAGACCCCCCCCCCCCACTTCAAAAACCCGGTTACATGTATGGGCCCAGGCCGGACCCATGCTCATCTCTACCGGATATGCGGCCAATCTGGATCACTTTCAAGACCCACAGTGACCAAATATGTGCGTAATCCAGATCTAGCGCCCCAGCCAATTGTATTTTTAAACCGCAACATTGCCATTGTCAGTCTTCTTTCGCGTGGCAAGTTCATATATGGACAATAAATTTCGTAATGGTCTGTTCGTCCGTCCATTCATCTGTCCATCCGTCCCGTACTGACAGCAAGGGCGGATCTAGGGTGGGGCGAAAGGGGCGATCGCCCCCATAGCTGTGCGGATGGCTTGCCGGGCGGGCGGGTAGGCGAGGGGCGAAAGGTGGGTGTCAGGCGAAGGGCGGAAGGCAAGTGGGTAGGCGAGGGGCGATTGGGGGCTGGGGCAGGCGAGGGCGAAGGGCAAGCAAGTAGGCGAGGGGGGAAGGGTGGGCAGTAGGTGATGGGCGAAGGGCAAGCGCGAGCAGGCAGACCAGGAAGGTTTTGCAGATGTCTGTCAGATTAACGCACCCATACACGCAAAATTTTTGCCTGCGGCGCTGTGGTGGGCGACTGGGCATACAAGTCACTCTTGGACTAAGGAATCCTTTTTGGGGCAGTACATAGGATTGACTTAGGTTGAGGTTGACGACGCTACCATAAGCGAAAAATTGTTGCCCGCCCCTGACTGACAGGATTTTTTTATGGCTTGATGGATCGGGCCGAATTTTTTTGAGCATTCTTAGGACCAATTTGGAGATACACCATTTTAGATTTATTCAAAAAAAATCATAAGAAAAAATAAAAAAAACATTTAATATTTCTGGGTCTTCGAGCAAAATTTTTGGGTCCTGGAGCAAAATTTCTGGGAAAACACATGCTTAAGGATAGGGCCCAATCTGGGAGGAAAATTTCTGTGTCTGGGAGCAAAATTATCTGGGTCCTCGAGCAAAATTTCTGGGAAAACACATGCTTAAGGATAGTGTCCAACCTGGGAAGAAAATTTCTGGGTCTGGGAGCAAAATTTATGGGTCCTTGAGCAAAATTTCTGGGTAAATCTGGGAAAACGCATGGTTAAGGATTGGACCCAGACGTGTCCAATCTGGCAGGAAAATTTCTGGGCCCGAAGAAGTTTTTGCGGAAATAAAGCGGCTGAAGGGCCGCGTTATTTTCCGCACTGGCGAACGCACTAGTGCGTTCGCCAGTACGCGCGTCGGTCCAGCCAGCCAGCCACTTCCCTCTGCTACCCGGCTGCCCTGCTACACAGAGGCAGGGTGCCATAAGGCGGCGTGGATGCCTTTGGCCCTGTATTAGGGCGGGGAGGGGGCAGCGTGGATGCCTTTAGGGCGCAGCAATGCACTGCATTCCAATGGACGCACATCAATGCATTCCTGTGTACCTACATGTACCTGTACGCACGGAAGTGGACGTCCTCCCTCCGGCCTCCTCCATCGGCAATTGCAATGCATACTTTGGACTAAAAAAATGCAAGGTGGTGTAGCATTTTGCAATGCACCAACTGTGCATTTTGCGATGGAACAAAGGAGACAATAACGGGGCGTCGTATCATTGAAGCTTGTGCAGCGATTTCACCAATTCCAAAGGAATCGGCACTGCTAAAGAATTCCAGGAAGTGCACACCGGTCCAATCTGTGCCGAAGCACAGAAAATTCGAATAAAAGGCAACATATTCACTGAAGTGCTTTTTAAAACGAGCTTGTTCAACTCTAGGTTAGACTTGCCTGAATAATAAGTTTGAAATCGCAGATTTGCAGAGCCGACGGTGTTCGAGACGGCGCTGGTTCCGCTCCGCGTGTTCCAGTGGCGACTGTCCGGCCTGGTGGCCTTCACCCTGTTGGCGGTGCTGTGCATCAGCTGGCTCGCCGGTCGGATTGGGTCGAGGAACCGGCTTCACGTGGTCCTCGTGTCCTACCTGGGCGTGCTGCTGCTGGGCCTCTACCAGGGTCGACTGCTCACCGGCCTGCTGTTCGTGACGCACGTCACCTCCGTGCAGTCGCTGGAGGAGTTGGCCCAACGAATCGGCAGCGGCCAGCTGACGATGGTGGACGTGACTCTGGACAACTCCTTCTACCAGAAGGTCTTCGACCCCAACCGCTCCTTTTACAAGTGGGTGTACCACCGCAAGCAAGCGCCGTTGTCGCCATGCTCCCCAGCGTTTTCCCAGTTCAGATCATTGAGAACGGCATTTGAGCGGAATCCGCCGCGACTGGTGGAGCCACCGAGCTGGGACGCGGTCGTGCTCGACCTTCTGGGCCGCGCCGATCACGTCTACCTCGCGTTGATGCACGACATCGTTCCCGCTCTTGAACAACTCGAGCGTCTGTGCGAGCTCGAAATGCTGCCCATTCCGCTGCCGCGAATCTTCGGCACCGTTGGCTATCCCACGGTCAAAGGAATGCGCTTCCAGACGGAACTGAACGAGGCGATGGTCTCGCTACGAGAGCGCGCCGACCTGGCACGTATATTCTGCACCACTATGTGACTGCAGTTCGACGAAATACGAGCACTCTAGGAAACGCGCAAGGTGCAGCAGCGGTGGAGCTGTACGGCCTTCTCTTCCAGCAGTGGCCAGCCCGAATTCACCAGTTTCGGCGTCGTCAGAGTGGCTGGAATCTTCCTCGTCTGGTCCGCGGGATGCTGCGCTGCAGCACTCTGCTTCATGTTCGAACGTTGGCTCTGGCCTTACATCGTATGGAGAGTGGTGGCCCGACGCCAGTTCACTGCTGGTGAATCAAAGACGCCCGCGGAGTCGCAGGCTGCCCTCTCCTCCACGCAGCAGCAGCAGCAGCAGCAGCAGCAGCAAGCGGAGCGGTTGAGCATTCTCCTCAAGCGCTACGAGTTCAACAGGCGCGTGCAGCGGACGGGCGAGTCCGCGACTAGTTATATGGCCCAGCTGGAGCGGCTCGCTGCCCAGTGCGACTTTGGCTCCGCGTTCGACGAGATTCTGCGCGACCGCGTCGTCAGCGGCCTGAAGCAGAAAGCGCTGCGGCGCCGACTGCTGACGGAGCTCAGCGCACTGTCTCCAGAAAGCGCCGTGGCCATTGTCAACCGCCTCGAAACTGCCACCACCACAGGAACTGAGTTGTAGCTGTACATACATTACGTACATACCCAACCTACCTCATTTGATTCGTTTTTTTTTCTGCATCGCGGCGAACGTTGCTTAAATTTGCTGGAATCAATGCTACAACTGTTCTAGGTGGCTGAGCCGTCACGACAGGATGTTCTGATGTCGAGTTCGGATGTCGAGTTGACCGCACGATCGAACGAATGTGACTCAGTTGTGACGCTACATAGCCAACGCCAGTCGCGCCGCGCTGGCCGCTGCGCACCAGCGACCGTCAAAGATCAAAGAAAGACTGCAGTGACGTGACTGTGACGTGGCTCTCTCTGTCTTCTCCCCTCTCCCATTTAGGGCGCACGTGCGTCGTGAGGACGAAAACGAACAGACATAGCGGGAGTGTTGACGAGCAGTTCTTCCAATATAATTTGAGTTCGAAGACAGGGGACTGCTTGGCCCGGCACCAAAAAAACGTTGAGGGCTGCTAGAGCCGGTGACATGGGGTGGTGGTGTCACTGGGCGGCCAGTGCCACGATGCCATGACGTCATTCTCAGCGCGGGATCACTGCACGCGGACTCCTCCACAGTGGAACCGCCTCCCTCCTACTGAAAAGTTGAGGAAAAATTGGCGCATGGCGCGTTGGGAATTGAACCCTCGTCTCTGGATTACCGCTCCAGTGTGCTACCGCTACACCACACGCGCACGCCAGCACCTCCACAATATTCGAAATAAGAAGGCAAAGACAACGAAAGGGCGGACCCTAGACCGCAGCGCCATAGTCGTGTCGTTGCCAAAACATTGAAAAGTTGAGGAAAAATTGGCGCGAAAATACGCTGGCAAGGAGCCGCCTCCTTCGTACGGAACTTCGCATGATCAATATGTACAACCAGTAGACGCTCTCCTGCGTGAGTCATGCGAAATACAGGTTTTCGGTGAACTTTACTTTCGCCAGCAGCAGTAATCGTTAGCGCTAGACCCCACTCCCAGCGCCCCATTCGAACGCGCAGCGGAGAGTTCGCGCGAGTATTATAAAGCTGTACACCTCGGTGTTTTATTCACACTACTGGAAACAAAAAAACTTTCGCCCACAGCAAGGTTTTGCGCTCTGTGCGGTTGTTCGTCAACTGCAGCCCCCCCCCCCCGGGAGGGAGTCGTGCCGCGCTGGCCGCTGCGCACCAGCCGCGACTCCGTCTTCTCCTCTCCTCTCTGGCGACGCAACGCGCGCGTGCGCGTCGTGCGGACGTAAACGAACAGTCATAGCGCGCGTGGTGACGCAATGTTTTGGCGATGCAGGCTCAATGGCTATGGCTCTCGCTTCACGGTGGCAGGCGCCGCGGCTCTGCTCATCTCGAGCGAATTGGTCCTGACGACGGCGGCCGTGCTGGCGACATGGTGCGTTGTTGCGATCCAGCGTTTTAGTTGGGCAGCGGATGGCGCAGTGGTAGAGAATCGGCCACTTGCGCGCACGGTCCTGCGTTCGATTCTCGATGGAACCACTGTCGCTGTCCTAGATTACAGATGGCGTTCTTCCTAATGTCTTTGGCTATTTTTGCGGCTCTGCGGCTCTAGACTGGACTTTAGACGGCGTCATGGAGAAGGTTATGCCATATGGGCCACTGATGGCCTCCTAGGGTTGCTCCTAATCTAACAACAACAACAACAACAACAGCAGCGTCTAGTTTTGCAGAAACAAGGCCCGTTGATTGAAAATACGGAATGATTTGTATTGAAAACAACACAACAGTGAAAACAGTAGACAACGCCATTTTTACAGCCACCATACTGCCTCTGCTGAGCACGCACGCACACACGTACTCAACTGTGTATAGCTTCGTCTCTCCACTGTGCCTCGTCATCGCAGTTTGGGAGGCGCTGATTGCGGTCACTGTTTGCCGCGCGTTCGCGCGCAAGAAGGCCCGAATCGTCAAATGTTACGTGTGGATTCAGGTGGACAACGCAAACTAAAAGCATCTGTGCGCAGGTTAAAATTTGCATATTCAGGGCATCATAACTGGTTTATGTGGCTCTCTCCTGATTTATATCGGTTCCTATGCAGCCGTCGCGCTGTTCACAGCTTCCTGGCTGACGTTTGCCTGTACGTTTTGTCGAGTTTGTTTTGTTCTGCAGTTATGGTATTGCTAATTGTCATCCACACACCTGCTCTCGCCTCGTACTGAGAAGTTCCAATATTGCTCGCAGGCACTATACTACCGTAAATCTTCCAATACAACCCCCCCCCCTCAATGGTGCCCCCAGGTACGGCATGGTTGAAATAATAGAGCCCCTCCCCTCCAATAGTGCCCCGGGGGTAAGAACTATGTTGTGCCATGTGCCTTTTATGGGCAAAAAATATAGTGGTAGGTTACAGCAGTTATATCGTGTATACACACTACTACTAACCAATAATTCGTACGTTTCAGCAACTATTAACGGTAAATCCACCATTAAATGTGCCAAAGTGATCAAAATCACCAAAAAATCGGCAATTTTGACAGCGAAACTAGCATTACCATTCAAAATTGTTTGGTTGAAATAATAGGAGCCCCCTCCCTCCAATAGTGCTCCCGGATGAGGAGAGGTTGAAAAAATAGTGCCCCCAGGGGCACTATTGGAGGATTTACGGTACTTAGTGTCAACCTCAACCTGGGGACTTTGGGGTGGGGGGGGGCTTTTGGAAATGGGGGTGGAGCGAGCGGCCGCACTGTTCGAAGGGGGGGGGGGGTGCACTATAATATGAACTTACATACAATTTTGTGCAGCAAAGAAAACTGAAAAAAAATCATATTCGCAAAGGAAATTTAAGATTTTTGCAGTGTTGTGTTGCCTGACTGTTGCCAAATTCACGGCTGATATGCTGTTGATAATCGTTTAAAACGTCTCGAATTGGTGGGTGTAACTGAATGTATTGTATACACGAATATTACATTGTGGGGCAAAGGTGGAAGACGCAAGTTTTTGGTTTCGTTCTCGTGACCATTTAACAAGATATATTCTGCAGTGCCTCTACACACCAAATCACGAAGCCTACACCGCTTGCAGCACGCCACGAGATGAATGAACTGCGACGTATTTTCACTCTCGATTTCAGTCGAATGCGGATCCATGCTCGTAATCTTCTCCTGCAGTGCATCCGATGTGATCTGAGTTCGAAGACAGCGGACTGCTTGGCCCGTCGAGACAGACAGATCGAGATCGAGATCGAGACAGTAAGAAGACGGTGGGCTGCTAGAGACGTGACAAGGACGGTGACATTGGGTGCTGTCCCAGACGGGCTAACCCCACGACGCCATGACGACGTCATTCTCAACGTGGAGACGCTGCACGTGGGCGCTTCCGAGGCCGAGGCGCCGCCTCCCTCCTACGCTGACGTCACAGATACAGAGCCACCTCCTCCGTCTTACCGAGAGCTGTTCACGTGATCACCGCACCTCATGAACAGTGGCGTAACCAGGATTTCTGTATTTGGGGGGGGGGGGAGTGTCCAGTTTTGATCAAAGATCCTGTTTTGCAGACAGGGTAATTGGACATTGGCCCATTTTGGGCATAAAGCATGCGCCAAACGTGAAAACTGCTATGGTAACTGTCGAATTTTGTTGAAATTAACTCTTTTCCAAAGTCATGTGTGCCTAACCATGCGACGCAGGCGAAAAATTGGTTCTTGAATGCCGATTTTATAGATTTTACTTGAAATATAACTGACAGATTGGCGAACTGTAACAGGGGGGGGGGGGGTGTCAAGCTAACATTTTCGGGCTCCGACCGATTTCGGAGGGGGAAGCTTCCCCCCCCCCGGCTACGCCACTGGTCATGAAATGGACCAACTTGAGCGTCATTCATTAACTGTATTTGCGTGCTATACGAGACGCCTGCGTTTGTTAGTGTCGTCACGGGCCATAAGACAGAGTCAATACTCTAGTAGTGCCAAATGTGTTTCGATTGGACAAAGATTTGACCTCTAATGTTTGTGAACACATACCGTAAACATAATAAGCCCCTAATTACACCCTCTCCCTACCCCCCGGAGTTTAGTAGCCCCCCCCCCCCTATAATTACACCCCTCCCATAATGGGTTAGCGTCTAACAGGCAAATTGCTTCCATCTCTGTGTGTACATCACTTCTGAGCACTTTGCAGCAGGTGTCCTATACCCTAGGCATATAACGAGTTCACAGCTCGTTCGGCGCCCCCAACGAATGGTAACAAACATCCAATAGTTGTCTGGTTTTTGCAAGTGCAAGTTCAACATGGATTCTCTTTCTTTGCAAATTCTCTTTCTTGACAGTATAATCAACAAGAGAACGCAAAGGCGAGCTCAACGGTTCCCCAAAAACTCAAATCTTCTACTTCGCTTTCTTCTTCTTCTTCCCCACTCCCTTCCGAGCCGCTGTCGTCGCCACCGCTTTCCTCTTGCCCTTTCCTTTCAGTTTGTCTTGTCCGTTTTGTCCTTGTCGCTCCTGTCCCTGCGCTTCCTGCTCCTCTCGCTTCTTCCTGTCCATCTCCCTCCTCTCTCGTCTGTCTCTCGACCTTGATCGCCTGCACCGCTTGCTGGCTCTCCTGCTGGCGCAGTCTGCCCTCCTCCTGGCGGCGCTGCAGACGCCTGATCACGCGATACTCGTCGTTCTTCTCGCTGGTGCGTCTGGAGCGCTTGGCGCGCTGCAGACGGCGCCGCTGCTCGAGCAGCTCAGAGGCCGTCTTCGCAACGTGCGCGTGGAACAGCACCTCGCCTGCAGCGGCCTGGGCCCGTTCAACCAACGATAATTCCGACTCAAGAGGCGGAATCTGAGTCCGAAGCAGGGATTTGGGTTCAACATATCTCGAAACGATTACGAAAACCGATATTTCGGCGAAAAAGAAATTTCGCGCTCATTGTGCGCGATTGCCATCTGTCCGGCGTGCTCGTTCAGTTCCCGCAACTCCATGCGGTCGAGAGCTTCTCCTCGCGCAGCTCTCGGCGTTTCGCGTGCGCGCCACTGATGCCTGTTCGAAAATCAAAAGCGAAATGTTCATGATCTTAAAATTCGTAAAAATCCATTACCCATTGCGAACTTGCTCTTGAGCGGGCCCCCGCCTGGGAGAGCCGACCGGCCGATTTTTCTCTTGCCGCTCGCACTTCTCGGCATTTCGGAGAATTACCGTAACCGTAAACCGTATAATTAGCCCCCCGGGGGCTAATTGTTTCGTTTGAGCTCTAGGAGGGTGTATAATTATAGTATGGGGGGGGGGGGTTAATTATAGGGGGGGGCTTATAAACTGGAAGTGTCGATGTGTGGGGAGCTTTGGTGAAAAAAAGGCGCGTGGAGGCGATTTTTAAGGGAAAAAGACGCTGCGCACACACGTTGGTACACTCTAACACACTCTCACACAGTCTTACATGCACATACATGTACATACATACACATACGCGACCATACATACACCCAGACATGGAAAATGTTGCCTTTCAGACGATAGTCCATTTAGGGAGGGGGCGTAATTATAGGGGGGGGGGCTTATTAACTCAAAGTGGTTTTAGGAAGGTGTATAATTATAAGGGGGCTAATTATAGGGGGGGCTAATTATAGAGTGTACGGTATAAAAAAATTTAAAATTTTATAAATTTAAAAAACGTTTCATAAATTTCAAATTTCGAGGCAATATGGACAACGTTGTTTAAAATGATTGGTTTCGACGCAGAAACACAGGTAAGAACACCAGCGCGCGCCAAAAATGTCAAAACAACTGTGAAGCGGATTTATTTGCCAGAATCCGAAAAATCACCAATCTAAATTCTACTGAAGCAAAATACCCATCACAAATCGGCTCGCTGCATTCGAAACTCCTACGTTCTACCCTATGCAAAACTAATCATGCTGAGAACGGAATGCCTAGACTCGGGACTGGGAGCTGTTCAAGTAATGGAGCATCAAAATCGCAGAAAAAATACTCAGATGTTAAGAAAAATTGCTCAGGATTTGCCGTTTCCATTGATGGGCCGTTTTTTGCGCGCCTCGGAATTCAGGTATTCCTGCAGGTTCGGTCGCTTGCACATGCGCTCATAGTAGCTGCAACAAATGACGGTTCATTCGGAAAAATCGCCAAAAAAATTTAATTAAAGCAGTCACCTCAGCAGGGTGGGACAGTCCTTGAGGATGTCCTTGCCCATGTGGTAGTGGATGTCGAGCTCTTCAAAGAGTATGTAGTCCGCGAAGCACATCTGAATATTGGCGGAAAAATAGAAGTTAATATGGAAACAGACCATCTCCAGAATATGGAGAAGACGAAAACGATGTCGAAATTTTGAAAAAAGGGCATACCGTCAGGACTTAAGACCACTGACACAAAACGGGAGGGCAACTGCCCCATATCTGTAACTGGGTTGGGAAGGGGTACCACCCAACCACTTTTGTTTTCAACACCCTCCAGACCGCCCCTGCCCCCGCCTCGAATTTGTCCAAAGGATTCTCACCAACGATGAAAGTGAGTCAATGATTGTGTTTTTAGCGCTTTTAGTGTTCTACGAGCATAAAACAGCGTAACAGCACCATTCGGACACTTTTTTTATCAAAAAAGCACCAGTAAAAAGTAAAAAGGTCGGCTACCTGCACTTCTTGCTCCAGATGGCCCCCATCAAAAGGTGACATTATTCCCCAACCCCCCCCCCCCCCACTCTACCAGACCCGACTACAGGTATATGTTTAAAAATGTTATGAAGGGCCCTTACCCTGTCTCCCAGAGCCAGAATGAAGCCATTGTTGGTGATTCTGTCCTTGAGGAATTTCTCGAGCAGGACAAACGCCGGCGGCGCCACCTCCTTGATGTGCTTGTCGCGCGTCTGCAAAGCGCACCACGTCGACACAGCCAAAGGTTCGGCCTAAGGTCGAAGAGGCTGGTGCACGCACCTCGTACTCCTCATAGATCATCTTGGTGTAGGCGGCGTGGAGGTCGCGCACCGCGTCGTGTGTCATGTCGCACAGCACCTTGTCGCTCTCCGTGTCGCCGTACAGATCTGTGCGCGTGCGTGCGTGCGTGCGTGCGTGCGTGCGTGCGTGCGTACGTGCGTGCGTGCGTGCGCGCGGGCGTGCGTGCGTGCGGGCGTGCGTGCGTGCGTGCGTACGTGCGTGCGTGCGTGCGTGCGTGCGTGCTTGCGCGTACCGTGCTTGCGGCCGAGATGGCGCAAGATGGCGCCCGCCTGGACGATCTGCTCCTTGAGGTCAAAGTCGTAGAGCGCTGGCGCTTGCAGGAACTGCTAAACGGCCTCAGAAATTGAAGAGACAAGTGCCCCACATCCCACATTCTCGCAAACAAAACACTTTAGTTCGCCTGAGAAAGGCTACTTGATCATGATTGCAGACGCGGAATCATGCCTGTAGTAACCGTGGCTGGCCGAGTGGTTGGAGGTGTCTGGAGTGAGAGTGTGGTAGGAATAGGATAACCATTTTTGACTTGTACTGGTACTTTTGGGTCAAAACAGGGTCTACCGTAAACCCTATAATTAGCCCCCCTATAATTAGCCCCCCCCCCCTATAATAATACACCCTCCCAAGACCACTTTGAGTTAATAAGCCCCCCCCCTATAATTACACCCCCTCCCTAAATGGTACCATCGTCTGAAAGGCACATGTTTCCATGTCTGGGTGTATGTATGGTCGCGTATGTGTGTGTATGTACTAGGGATGAGCATGGGGCCGGGCCGGGCCGGAATTCCAGGCCCGTTTTGCGGGCCGGGCCGGGCCGGGCCTGCGTTTTGATGGTGCGGGCCGGGCCGGGCCGGGCCGGACGTTCTTGGCTGGCCAACGTAGATAGCTACCTATGTAATGCATTGTAAGTATCTGCGACTATTCTGCACCATATTAGCAACTTTGTATTCTATGACGCGCGCCTTTCGCGCTCAAAGGGTGCAAAGGCCGTAAAATGGTTGTGAACTGCGATTCTGAGAGGTGGATGCGCCATTCCGTTAAGTAAATCACGCAAATTGGCATACGGTATTTCAGTAAATTGTACACTGTAGTGACTGTATTTATTTCGTGTTGCGGTGCGGGCCGGGCCGGGCCTGCGATATTGAGCAGTTGGACGGGCCGGGCCGGGCCGGTGTCACGCAATAAGTTGACCGGGGTAATAAGTTGACCGGCCGGTCAAACTATTACAAGGAGTGAGGTGAAATAACGTGACCGCGCTGCAATACTTTGACCGGCTTAAAAAAACGCATTTTATTCCAGCGCCCAACCCAATACACTTGGGCTTCTTTTTGTCGAGTGTGAACGAGGTGAGCACCTAGGTAGACACACGAAAAAATTCTTAGTGGTCGACCCATCCGTTCCTCAATATTTTCACGTTGTGATTGTGAAAATGACAGCGAACAGACCAATGAGTGAAAAAACGTCGTGGCTACGGACTTGAACCACATTTTCAGTTTTGATTTTTTTTCTCGCCAATAGTAGTGCGCGCCAGCCGCCTATTGCACAAGACAACAGGCTATGAGTAACTGGAAGCTGGAACCGAGCAGTTATCCAATCGAGTTACCGTAAACCCTATAATTCGCCCCCCCCCCCCTACAATTATACACCCTCCTAAGACCACTTTGAGTTTATTAGCCTCCCCCCTATCATTACGCCCCCTCCCTAAATGGACCATCGTCTGAAAGGCAAAATTTTCTAAGTCTGGGTGCATGTATGGTCGCGTATGTGTATGTATGTATATGTATGTGCATGTGAGACTGTGTGAGAGTGTGTTAGAGGCTACCAACGTGTGTGCGCAGCGTCTTTTTCCCTTAAAAATCACCTCCACGCGCCTTTTTTCCACCAAAGCTTCCCACACCTCGACCCTTCCAGTTTATTAGCCCCCCCCTATAATTCGCCCCCCCCCCCTACAATTATACACCCTCCTAGCGCTCGATTGAAAAAATTAGCCCCCGGGTGGCTAATTATAGGGTTTACGGTAGTAGGGTTCGTCTGCGCACATTCACATGCTCATTTCTCTCTCACAGAAACACGCCGTCGGCCGTTGTGTTGTGTTCGATCCTTGATGATAGCCCACGCTATGTAAAATTCATTGTCACAATCGCAAAATTGCCACATCACACCCGGTCATATTGTTGCAGGGTCGGTCACATTATTCCATGGCGCAAGCGAAACAAGTTGACTGACCGGTCAAGTTGTTCTGCAACAAGTTGACCGGTCGGTCAACTTATTCTGCAATAAAATGACCGGCCGGTCAACATATTTCCCGGTCAACTTATTGCACGACACCGGCCTGGATTTTGAGGGTGCGGGCCGGGCCGGGACGGGCCGGACTATCTGGCGGGCCGGGCCGGGCCGAGATGTGCAGGCCCGTGCTCATCCCTAGTATGTACACGTATGTGTATGTGAGACTGTGTGAGAGTGTGTTAGAGTGTACCAACGTGTGTGCACAGCGCCTTTTTCCGTTAAAAATCCCCCTCCACACGCCTTTTTTCCCACACATCTTCCCACTCATCGACACTTCCAGTTTATAAGCCCCCCCTATAATTAGCCCCCCCTATAATTATACACCCTCCTAGAGCTCGAACGAACAAATTTTACCCCCCGGGGGGCTAATTATAGGGTTTACGGTAGTGCTATTTAGCTGAACACTGAAAAGCAGCGAAAACCACCAAAATTTACTCACTCTTATGAGTTTCAGACATCGTGAAAACCTTTTGGAAAATTCTGGAGGGGGATAGGGGGGGGTGGAAAAAAGGTGGAGGTGGGGTGGTAACTACATACACCGACCCAGAGCTACAGGTATGGCAAAACGCCCAGCACGCACGCACCATGGTAGGTTTGAACTTTTGGAGCCACTCTTCGTAAGTGAACGTGACATCGTCAAAGGGGATGCCATTGTCGATGAGCAGCAGGCGGACCGGTTCGGCCAGACCTGACACCAACGCACGCAAGCCGGTTTAGAGAGCTTCTTTTACTACAGCACGAACTGTAATTTCCCGTGCCTCGAGTGTTGCCGTAGGACACCTTGTACTGATGATGAGCCATATCGCTGCTTCAGAAAGGCACGATTCAACCCGCTTTCAGCTGCGAAGGAATCAACTTGTAGGTGAGTAGCCCATCTAAATGGAATGGCAATTAGCAGATTTTGGACGCTGCCTGAGTGCAGAAAAGTGGCAACTGCAGATGCCGCAAATTGTGAAGCTCTAAGTACCACAGGTGCTTACGGACACTGGGCCATCAGGTGTGTGTGTGGGGTAAACGTCAACAGTGGAGAGGCCCTCATAGCAAGTTGGCGAGTCGTTGCGGAATTTTCAATCAGATTGAATGGAAAGGGAATATCGCTCAGCCACTGCCGACAGTTTTGTGGTGGGGCCGCGGGGTAGTGAAAACGCGCCATTGAAGCGGCGAGGCAGCGCGGCGAGTGCACGCAAGCAGTGGCGTATACGCCAGGATTTGGATTTGGGAGGGGCAAGACTGCAATTTGTGTCTAACCAGGCATTATCGTAAGGGTACCCCCCTTTGGAAAAAATCGGGTCTCTGAAAATTTTGGGATGGACAAACGCCCCCCCCCCCTGACCCCCTGGCTACGCCACTGCACGCAAGCAAGGTTGCGCCTCCAATTTATACCGTGCATGGGTGCTCTCTGGGTTCGTTGGACGCGGGTTCGCACCGTCCCCAGGTGGCACGCGACGGCGACGTCACTCTTGACGGAGAAAACTAGACGGAAACCGGTGGACCGAATTCCACGGTCCCGGACTACTCCTGCCCGTTTTATTGGCGGCCCCGCGCAGGCGCGATTGGGCCGAGCCGACGCGAGCGCACGTCACTTTGCACCGGCGACGGCGCAAACAGCGCGCCGCGTACAGTCCAACCCATGCGCATATAAAGCAGACGTGTGGACCAGCAAAAAGCGGCGGCGAGCGAGCGTTGCTGCACTCGCTGCGCGCCGCCCTGTCGCTTTTGCAGCGCGAATTTTCACCACACCAACCCCCCCCCCACCACCAAATTGTTTGCAGTGGCTGGGCTGGCTGGGCGATATTCCCTTTGTCCTTGTTCGATGTTACACCGAGTCAACTTGCAATGAGGGTCTCTCCAACTTGAAGTTTAATTTTCTCTGCACTCATTTAGGGTGCAACCAGCATTTCGGTTTACATATACCTCTCTACACCCCAACTAAAATCGTCTTTGCATTGAACTTTCCCAGCTTACATCTCCGTTGTAGCTGGACCACGTGACGTAACGCTGACTGCACCTCTGAACGCAACGCTGGTCGAAAAGCGCCTTGGAAGCGATGTCTCCGCAGCAGCCAAAGTACAAGCTTACCTACTTCGAAATTCGAGGTCTGACACAGAAACTGCATTTTGTTACCCAATTCCCAAAGAAAAAATGCCTAAATCATCCGGCTTGCGTCGGCAGGTCTGGCCGAACCGATTCGCATGCTGTTTATCGACAACGGAATTCCCTTTGAAAATGTCACGTTCAATTATGACGGGTGGCCAAAGCTCAAGCCGACCATGGTGGGTGGGTGACAATCGTAGAGTGACTTAGAACATTTTAAGTTTTATTATTTACTGTTTTATTGACAGTTTCTGCGCGTTTCAGCAATTTCGGCAAGCGCCCGCGCTATACGACTACGACCTCAAGGAACAGCTCGTCCAGACGGGCGCCATCTTGCGTCACCTCGGTCGCAAGCACGGTACGCCCAATCACGTACGCACGCACACCCGCACGGACGGACGGACGCACGCACGCACGCACGCACGCACGCACGCACGCACGCACGCACGCACGCACGCGCGCGCGCTAGCACGCACACCCACTCCCAGACACCATTGCGGATTCACAGGGCTGTATGGTGAAACGGAGAGCGACATGGTGCTGTGCGACATGACGCACGACGCGGTGCGCGACCTCCACGACGTTTACGTGCGGATGATCTACAAGGAGTACGAGGTGCTGTTGTTCGACCTTAGGCGGAACTCTGTGAGGCCCATGTCAGGTGGTGGCGTGCTTTGCAGACGCGCGACAGGCACATCAAGGAGGTGGCGCCTCCGGCGTTTGTCCTGCTCGAGAAGTTCCTCAAGGACAGAATCACCCCCAATGGCTTCATTCTGGGAGACAAGGCGGTAAGGGCCTTGCAGTGGCACTGAGTGTTGCCTAGTGGCATATCGGGCAGAGGTTTTGATCCTTTACGCTCACACACCCGCTCAACTGAGGCTGGAGGGGGGGGGGGGCGGTCCAGTCACAGGATATGATCATGTGAGAAGCCAATCAATGTTCAGATGTGCTTCGCGGACTACATTCTCTTCGAAGAGATCGACATCCACTACCACATGGACAAGGACATCCTCAAGGACTGTCCCACCCTGATGAGGTGACTGCGTAGACTTTTTGTTTTTGGCCATATTTCATTTTGTCGTTTTTTTTTTGGCAAAATAGTCGTGAACGGTTGTTTTTGTTGGATTTGGGGCAACACTAGGAGGCCGTCAATGGCCCATATAGCATACCCATCTCCATGACGCCTTTCCGTCTAGAGCCGCATACCTAATTAGTCAAAGACATTCGGAAGAACGCCATCTGTAGTCTAGGGCAGCGATGGCACCAGAAAATACATCGAAAGTGAAGTCCTCGATCTAATGGCTCCATCAAGGATCGAACCCAGAACCGTGCGAGCAAAAAAGGGCGATTCTTTACCACTGGGCCATACGCTGCCCTTCGCGAACGGTTGCAGCTACTACGAGCGCATGCTCGCGCGGCCGAATCTGCAAGAATACCTGAATTCTGAGGAGCGCAAGAATCTGCCCATCAACGCAAATGGGAAATCCTGAACAATTATTGTCGATTTTGATACAACTCAGTTTTAGTCATTCCGTTTAAGCGTGTGTAAAGGAATATTATAGGCAAGAGCGAATTGCGACGTACAGAGAGTGAGTAGCTACTAGCTAGGCGATTTCGGATCTTTTGCTTTAAAGCGTTCGCAAGCATAGGTAGTTAGAGATTTGTGATTTTACTTTGGAGACAATATCGGATTCTTAGTTGCAACGACAACGCAGGATTGAGGAGGGCATAAAGGGGCGAACAATTCAGGTTCCAACGGCCCTGTTTCCTGTATACGATCCGATAAGTTTCGATAAGTTGTGCAATTGGCGTCAAGGCGCCCCAGACACTGGGGAATAGAAGGACCCTTCCATGGGAACAGTGGTGTTTGCTGCAATCGCTCTTCGGAGTGGACAGTGGGGTCAACGGTTGCAGAAACGCACCGTAACGATGTTCTCTACGCTTTTGCGTTTGCCGTGCACCGTTCATCGATTCCCTTCTCCCTTTCTTCTATACGTTTTACATCACTCTTCTTCAGGTAGAACTCAGCGGCCTTATGTTCGTGGTTTAGCTACCTTCTAAGGTGTTCAGCAGCAAACAAGCAGACAAGACGCACTGCAACTGACGTAGTGAGTGTATATGAGCAATACTCTAGCCAAAAACCCCGACATTCTCACCAAATACTGTAAATCCTCCACTAGAAGCCCCCCCTCCCAATGGAACGTGCGGAACTCCGCGAGCGGCAGCGTCCGCAGTGTCGCCGCCCTGTCGAACCGGCTGATGTCAGACGCTTCGGACGTCGACTCGGCGTGCGCTGTCGTCCCGTCGAGCGGCCGGAGTTGTGTTTATTTCTGGAATTCCCCACGCGTTGACGCAACCACAGTCGCAGACGCGTAGCACCAAGGCTCGTGACTTTTTCTACTGCAATGACCTGCTGCACTTGACTGGCCATGATTTGATGACGCTCCCGTTGACTACAGATAGATACGACGTACCAGATCATCATGGTCCTGTGCGCATTCCACGTTGCAGGTTGTGTTCACGCGCATACTCTGCATTGTTTGCGTTCAGTGGCGTAGCAAGGGGAGGGGGTAGGGGGGGGGGGTGTATACCGTCCTCCGAAATCGGTCCGAAGAAATTTTTTCAACAGGGTCTCCCCTGCTGCAAAAATGCCCGGCCGAAAGAAAAGAGAGAGAGAAAGCATTTTAGCTCCCTTGTAAGGTTAAAAATGCTCGAAAGCAGCAAGTTGCTCGAAAGTGGCCCAAAATAGGTTAAAATTTCTCAAAAGTAGCCCAAAATAGGTTCAAAATGCTCGAAAGTAACCCAACATAGGATAAAATTGCTCGAAAGTAGCCCAAAATAGGTTCAAAATGCTCGAAACCTAAAATAGGTTAAAATGGTCGAAAGTAGCCCAAAATCTCAAAATTTTCGCCTGTGGCGCAACAGGGGGGACCCTGTTAAAAAGTTGCAAATCTGTGCCCCCTCCCAAAACCAAATCCTGGCTACGCCACTGTTTGCGTTATGTTAACGTGATAAATACAATGTAAATGAATGAATTACTTTACGCCGAAACAGAATTGATGTAATTGTTAGAAAAGTAAATAACACACTGAATATGGACGCTTGATCCTACTAACATTCGGACACGCAAACGACCCGCTGCGCAACACCTCTGAACACTCGGTTCTCGACAATGCCAGCTCCTCTCCTCGCCCTCCAACTGCCGCGCCATTGGCCTGCTGACCAGTAGCGTAGCCAAGGGAGGGGGTAGGGGGGGGGGGGGTATACCCCTCCCCGAGATTGTGTGAAGCCCAAAAAATGCAACAGGGTCCACCCTGTTGCAACAGGGTCCACCCTGTTGCAAAAATGCCCGAGACCAAATCCTGGCTACGCCACTGCTGCTGACCTCGAGGAGCGTTCGTCGTCGTCGGCGCATTTGCTCTTTGCTCGTGGTCGCCGTAGCGACGCTATTCTCCCTGTAATTGCTGTGCACAGCTTCAACGCAGCATCCGAGAGAAACGCACACGTATCGTCACCATAAAGGCAACTATATGTACAACTTACTGGACACTCATGACGACGACGACTCCTCATGGCCGGATGAATCGGATCAGAGGCTCATCGCCAAGCGTGCCGAAAATTGGACACCCACGAAAGCAATGTGGGATGAGCGTTTCGCCCACCACCCATACCTGTAACTGGGGGGGGGGGGGGTTGGGGGGCCCCGCCGATATTTTCCAACTCCCTCCCCCCCAACCCCCCCAGAATTTTTCCAAGGGATTTTCACTCAGTCAAAAACGACAAAAGTGAGTAAATGTTGGTGTATTTCAGTGCTTTTCAGTGTTATAAGACCATAAAACATCTAACTGACACTGTTTAGACCCTATTTATACTCATTTTTGACCAAAAAGTACCAGTATAACTAAAAAAATAGCCGGCTACACCCCCCCCCGCACATTTTGCTCCAGACACCCCCCCCCCCAGAATTCGGCCATTTCCCCCCCCCAGTCTTCCAGACCCGGTTACAGGTATGCCACCACCATGCATCATGCGAGATGCGATATCGTGTTGTCGTGGTCGTGGCACTTTGGTGTCGTTGCACACAGAGGCATCAATGCATTTGGCAGTGTTGTGGTGTCTGGTTAAGGAATCGGAAAGCGGAACTGTATTCAGGGTGGTTCTTCATGGCGGTGGCACGCACACAACAAAAAAATGATGGCGGGCTGGGGCTTGGAAAACCTTGCACTCAGAAGTGTAGTAACTGCCAGCTGGGTGCAGTGCAGCACTGTGCAAGTACTTGTCTGCAAGTCACAGCTTAGAAGCCTAAGCCTCAGAAGCCTGAGCCTAAGCCTCCGAAGCCTGAGCTTAAATCTCCGAAGCCTGAGCCTAAGCCTCAGAAGCCTAAGCCTCAGCTCAACCTTGTATCTAATACTTTAATTGCTGTGAACCCTCAAGAGTGTCAGGAAGCCGTAAACAGCAAAAAATACGTTGGTACCACTGCAATATAAGAAAGTGCACCGAAATACCAATCGGAAAAGGATCCCTATACTGCTTTTGTTGAAAGGACCACTCAAATGAATGTGCCGGATAACCGCACCGAAATAACTTCATTTTTTGGACCCTTATACTGCTTTTGCCGAATGGACCACTATATTTCCATGGGACCATCTAGTTCAGTGCAGTAGCGCCGCTAACCCCCCCCCCCCAATCCCACCCCAGTTACACGTACATATGCTGGCCAGGCCTAGGGATGTTGAAAAAATTTCTAAATTAAAAGTTTTTTCTTTAAAAAAAATTTTTAATTTAAAAAATTTCTCCAAGTGGCTGTAATGGTGGACCTAAGCAACATACCTAATATACATCTTCAACACTAGACTGCATGACTGGATGACTAGATGATGGAAAATGACTGTCAATATGTCCCTTGCTCGCTTCTTTCATTGACCCTCTAGACCTTCAGAGTTCGGACCCTTACACTTAGAGGATGATGACCACTAATTGGTACAAACATGCCTATCTATATTGTCTGTACCTCTCTCTCACACATATTATAGCACTATAGGGATAAAGTGTGCTAGTGTACCAACAATGCCATGAAATTAGCACATAGAAAAAAAAGGAATTTTTTAATAAAAAAAACTGACAAAGTTTTCTTTTTTTAAAAGAACTTTTTAAAAAAAAATAAGAAAAAATTCCCATCCCTAGCCCGGCCTCAGCTCTAGAGGAAAAGCATTCTTTTTGCTTTGATTGGAGACGAGCGCAAACGAGTACTGGGAGTGGGATGGGTGCGAGCTTGCGCGGAATTTGCGTGCGAGTGCGTGCGACCTCTCGAACAAGCTGCAGATAACGGGCGTAAGAATGTACCCGCGAAAATGTCCCACTGCGCGTTTAGTGGGGCGACGCTCGCCCGACCCAAACGCACGTCATTGGCGCGAGTGCGACAACACCGTACCGTAACTGGGGGGGGGGGGGAGCGGGTTCCCTTCCTACACTTGCCGCATCTCTTTTTCATTGCAATAAATGTTTGCAGCGCACCTGTATCTAGCTTGACTTGACTTGACTAGCTGCTGCGCGAATGCGGCTCGGGTAGTCTTTGCACACTGAATCGATTGCTAGAAATTTTAACGCATTTTGGTGAAATTAAGAAAAATGTGCTGAATTAGTTACGGAAAAGTAAAATTTTCATTTTTGTACAGTACCTGTCTGCAAATGTAGGTGTTTCGTCTCCACGTCACACGGTCAGTAAACCAATTGCGTTTCCTGCCGCAAAGCTGACAAACTCGTTTTTTTTGCGCGGTAATAAATCAATCTCAAACTCAATCTCAAACCTTTCGCAAGGGAGTGCGCGATTGTCCCCAAGCTGTCACGTCACTCGTGTCTGCGGAAGACTAGACGGGAACCGAAGTCCGCGCCCATAGACGACTCCTACGCGTTTTATTGGCGGCGACGCGTAGTCGATTGGGCCGCGCACCGGCGACGGCGCAATCGCCCCAGAGAGCACCCATGCACGGTATAAATTGGAGGCGCAGCCTTGCTTGCTTGCACTCGCCGCGCTGCCTAGCCGCTTCAACGGCGCGCATTTTCACTATCAACCACCCGAGAGAGGCCCCACCACCAAATTGTCAGCAGTGGCTGCTGGGCGATATTCCCTTTCCATTCAATCTGTTTGAAAATTCAGCAAGGACTCACCAACTTGCTATGAGGGCCTCTCCAACTTAAACTTTGTATTTTCTCTATTTTCTCGGCACTCATTTAGGCTCCAACCAACATTCCGGTTTACGTACATTTGTAGGTATTTTCTCTCTACCACATCTAAATCGTCGTTGCATACTTTGGCAGATTACATCATACATGTACGTTATAATAGCTGGCCCAAGTGACGAAACGCTGATTGCACCCTCTGTTCGAAAAGTGCCTTGGTTGGAAGCGATGGCTCAGCAGCAGCAGCAGAAGTACAAGCTCACCTACTTTGACATTCGAGGTTCGACGCAGAAATTTTGTTTTGTTTTGAAATTGCCAAAAGAATATGACAAAATCAACCGACTTGCGTCGTCAGGTCTGGCCGAACCAGTTCGCATGTTGTTTATCGACAACAACATTCCCTTCGAGAACGTCACGTTCAACTACGACGGGTGGCCGAAGTTCAAACCGACCATGGTGGGTGCGTGACAGTCGTAGAATGACTTGAAACTTTTCTTCTTGTTATAATAAGGTGCGGGGGGGGGGGCACTCACATTAGTTTCTGCGCATTTCAGCAATTTGGGCAAGCGCCTGCGCTCTACGACTACGACCTCAAGGAGCAGATCGTCCAGACGGGCGCCATCTTGCGTCACCTTGGACGCAAGCACGGTACGCACGCACGCACGCCAGCACGCGCACGAACGCGCGCGCGCGCGTACGCACGCACGCACGCATAGACACCAATGCGGATTCGCAGGGCTGTATGGAGAAACGGAGAGAGACAAGGCGCTGTGCGACATGACGCACGACGCGGTGCGCGACCTCCACCGCGACTACGTGCAGATGATCTATAGGGAATACGAGGTGCTGTTGTTGTTCGGCCTTAGGCGGAACCTCTGTTAGGCCCATATGTCAGTTGCAGACGCGTGACAAGCACATCAAGGAGGTGGCGCCTCCGGCGTTTGTCCTGCTGGAGAAATTCCTAAAGGACAGAATCACCGACAACGGCTTCATGCTGGGAGACAAGGTGGTAGTAAGAGCGTCGCAGCGGCCCCGGAAAAAGCACTCCTCCTAGCGAGTCTGCCGGAGTGGGGATAGGGCACAGGTTTTGACCTATTGCGCTCACACACCCGTTCAACTGAGGCTAGAGTGGGGGGGGGGAGAGTCCAGTTACTGGTCCGGTCTCAGGATGTGATCAATCGATGCTCAGATGTGCTTTGCGGACTACATTCTTTTTGAAGAGCTCGACATCCACTACAACATGGACAAGGACATCCTCAAGGACTGTCCCACCCTGATGAGGTGACGACTGCATAGATTTTTGTTCACACTTTAGCCATTTCATTGTGTAGCGTTTTTTTTTTTGCAAAAAATCGCGAATGGTTATTGCAGCTACTACAAGCGCATGCTCGCGCGGCCGAATCTGCAGGGATACCTGAATTCCAAGGAGCGCAAGAATCTGGCCATCAACGCAAATGGGAAATCCTGAACAACTAGGCAGTGTCGACTTTGATACAACTCAGTTTTAGTCATTCCGTTTAAGCACGTGTAAAGGTAGTTTAGAGGCACAAGAGCAAATGGCAACTAGGCGATGTCGGATCTTGTGCTTTTAAACCATTCGCAAGCATAGGTAGTTAGAGATTTGTGATTCTACTTGGAGAGTATTTCGGATTTTCAGTTGCAACGACAACGCAGGATTGAGGAGGGCATAAGGGGCAAACAAACCAGGTTCCATCGACCCTGTTTCCTGTATACGATCCTATGATTTCGGTTAGTTGTACAATTGGCGTTCAATCGCCGCGGACGCTTGGGAGTAAAAGGACCCTTCTGTGGGAACAGTGCTGTTTGCTGGAATCGCTCTTCGGGGTGCACAGTTGGGTTGGCGGTGGCAGAAACGCACCGTAGTGGTGTTCTCCACGCTTTTGGGCTTGCCATGCACCGTTATCGATTCCGTTCTCCCTTTCTTCTCCGTTCTCCCAAGACACATTGCAACTGTAGTGAATAATGGGGCAATACCCTAGCAAAAAACTCCGAATTCTCACCAAATAGCACGCATAGTGTACCGTAAATCCCCAAATGAACGCCCTGGGCGTTCATTGGGGGATTTGAGGGAGGAGAGTGGGCGTTGATTTTTTCAACCTACCCTCTACCCTGGGCGTTCATTGGAGGGGGGGGGGGCGTTCATTGGAGGATTTACGGTATCTCATACGGGTGAAAAGGGAGAATTCCCAACTTCCGAAATCGAAGATCCAGTGAAAAAGCGGGGAAAGGGCTGGACCATGGGAGAAGAAACGTGCCTAGCGAACCTACTTTTCCGCGTAAAAATGCGTGTAGGTGGTCGAAAATCGCAAAAATTTCGCCTACAGCTCGATTTTATGTATTACTTGTCAATAATGGACCGAATGGGTGCCCAAGACATCGCCTAAATGGCCCAACATCTGTAAATTTCAATACAGTCCCCTTCTGGCAAATCCCCCCCCCCTGTCTGCAGCCGATGCGTGTCGATTCAATGCGTGTCTGCCACCGCCTTTCCTGAAGAACGTTTGCCGTTCATACGGAAAGGATATCCCCGGACGCTTTGGGGCGCACGGTTTCTCAACCCGGTTTCGTCACTGTGGACGCGAATTTTTGGGCAATTTCTAAAATATGCAACAGATGCAACAGATGCAACAGGTGCAACAGATCACTGTTCCCGCTTCCAGTAAGCGAGGGGGGTGGGGCGGGTGGTGACGACGGCAATATTGCCACTGTTGGCAGAGAAGAAACCGTCGCGTATGCAGCTGCCTCCTCGCGGTTCGACGTCGACGGCCCTCCTTCCCCTTTGGTGGAGTCGACGCCCGTCAAAAGCCCGTGAAAGAAGCGACAAGACCAACGTCCTTCCCCAGAGAAACGGACCATGAACCGAGCCGGTGAAGGCGACGTTTCGACGGCAGCAGAAGGGGTGTCCTTATTTCAATGATTTATGACCAGAAAAAAACACGTACCCAAGCAAATCGGCCCTGGTCGAGGGACAGGAAAACCTTTTGGGTTGGGGACGTGGGGGGTTTGCACAGGTGTGTAGCATATAAAAGGTAAGTGAGCAAAATCTAAATCTAAAGTTCCCGAAAGGTTGCGAGAATTCCTTGAACTAAAAGTCTGAAAATAATAAAAATTAAGTAGCCATAAAAATGGAGGAGGACTCCTGCAGTATAGGCCAGCCACACTTGAGAGATTGGCTAGTTCTCTGTTGAATGAGTATGCTCTCGTTTCTGTCAGTAGGTTGGGTCTCTCAAGCATACCTGTAACTGGGTCTGGCAGAGTGGGGGGGGGGGGGGTCGGGGGCCGTTTGGGGGGGCGGGGGTCTCCGGAGCAAAAAGTGGGGGGGGGGGGTAGCTGGCCAGTGTTGGGGTTGTGGTGGTGGATTTTGGTCTAAAATGTGTATAAAAAGGGTGTAAACAGTGTGATTTAGCTGTTTTATGGTCATATAACACTGAAAAGCACTGAAAAACACCAACAGTTACTCACCTTTATCGTTTTACACATGACGAAAATCCTTTGGGAAAATTCTGGGGGGGGGGTCGGGGGGGAGTTGGGGGGTGGTTGAAAAACTAGTGGGGGCCCCCAAAGCCCCCCCAACCACCCCCCCCCCCCCAGTTACAGGTATGCTCTCAAGCCATAGGTGGGCTCCGGGGGTGTAAGGGGGTGGGGGGGGGGGGTACCCCCACTGGCTATAGCCATCCCGCTTTTATTGCGGGAGCCCTCCCCCCCCCACTGGCCATCGCCATCCCTGATAACTTGCAGGAGACCAGGGTTGCATAAAAAAAATTTTCAAGTTTTTTTTTTAAATTAAAAAAAAAAATTAAAAAAAAAATTTTTTTTTAAATTGACTTAGGAGCCATCATTGGCGCCAAATACCTGTACTATAAGATACTTTTAGCCTATTAGAGTGTCAAACACAAGTACTAGTGCTTCCCTAAAGCCTTTAGAAGCGTATTTAGCATCGTTTTAGTCAAATGGTGACAAAGCCGCTGCCTCTAAATGGTCGTGTACGGTATCGCACTATGTTGGGAACCAGTTGGGAACCCCAAAAAGAGCTTGGTTTTGGTGCTAATAAGCAAGTTTATGCATGAAAAACTACTAATTGTACCATCTAAACACCATTTAAATGCCTTTTTGCCACTCAAAAGCTAAATTTTACCCAAAAACAGAAATTTTTTTTTAATTTAAAAAAATCCAACTTTTTTTTTAAAAAAAAAAAGAAATTTTTTTAAAAAAAAAACAACTTTTTTTTAAATTGTGCAACCCTGCAGGAGACCCTCTCTCATTATCGAAAAATTGGGTGAATATGCGTGTTTTGTGTCCTTTTTCAGTGTAGCGTGACCCAAAACCGCTTAAAAAGTGCTCTTTAGGCGTTGTTTTGACACATTCTGGACCAAAAAGCACCGATTTACGCGCTATTCTGCCGCGAAACTTTCCACTTCGACCACCCCCCCCCCCCAGCTCTCCAAAATTTCCGATCCTGGCGGGATGGCGGGAGACCCTCTCCTCCCCTCGATACCCAGCCATCCCCCTGGCTTTGACCGTGGGGGGGGGGGTGTTGAATCGAGAGGGTGGAGGGGTCTAGAGCCATTTCGAGTAAAATGTCCGGGATAGGAAATTTGTGAGGGGGGGGGGGGGGCTGAAAGGGCAAATTCTGTACCAAATCATTTCCTTCTCTTCGTTGCATTGCTACGTTTGTTGACGTGTCGCGAAACTGTTAAATGGGAAAGAATTTTGGGGTAAATTCCCGTGCTTCATTGTGCACCAACTCACCAGCATTAATTACTCTATCATTTTTGTGGCTCGTTGACAGAACGGGGAAGGTGGGGGTTTTTTCAAGTGGGCGTCTCCGCTAAACCCACCCCTCCCCCTTGCAGATACCTACCTATGAATTAAATAGGGTTGTTTTTGCGTTCGTTCACGTGTTATATGACCAAACACCTAATGTAACATAATTTCGACCTCGTTTTAATCCGTAGTTGACCAAAAAGTACATACGCAATTTTGTTGAACAATTTTCATTCTGTGGTCTTTTTGAGTCTGCACCCCCCCCCCCCTTCCTCACATGGCGGAGATTTTGAAGTCGGCGCAGAGCGCCTACGCTGGCGACGGGAGGCCCAGCGTCGTCTACTGGTCGGCCGTCGACCAATGGATCGATGTCGTCCCACCCTCCGCCTGGCACACACTGCGTGCGTTCGCGAGGTAGCGTGTGATTTACAACATGATCGTACGTGTGGAGGGGTGGGGGATTACTGTTCAGTTTTTTTGCCATGACCACGCCTCCATGAGAGGCTCTCAAAATGGGGGCTCGAGACCATGGTGGCGGGTTTGGCGCCAGCTCAAGAAGATATTCCACACAATCCACAAAATGTTTTAACCAACATGAATACCCCCACCCCACTTTTTTGGGTGCGGCGCCCCCCCCCCCCTCCCCACCCCTTAAACCTTAAAACAGGCTTAAACCTAACCAATTAATTCTGAAGCTTAAGCCTAAGCAAGGACTAAACCTAAGCAGTACGAGGCGAGGCAGGTGACTTGACAAACCACCTTTTTTGGAGCGAACCCGCCCCCACTCCAACCCTTCCCCCACTCCCACCCCTCCCC
>JASAMY010001083.1:0-46273 GCA_030248085.1 Paralinhomoeus sp. GSCO2_6
AACGCAGCGTCCGTCTGCCACATGTGTCTTGCGGCAGGCCAATTTCAATCCTTTCTCAGCACGTGGCTACTGAGTTAACCTTTAACATAATCGTTTGGAACTCCGAGGGTATTCTCAAAGGAATCAGATGCTTTAATTTTGTTACCATATCTTGGATACCTCTGCACGGCACGCACGCACGCACGCACGCACGCGTTACAAAGATTTACAGGCACAAAGACATGAGATACCGTAACGAAACCAACTGACTTCGCCATCATTTTCAAGTCGGATTCTTCGTCAGGCAGAAACCTGAGCACACTGACTCTGTAGCCGATTTTCAGCTAAACGCTTGCCCAGGTTGTAATAGTTAAACTGATGACTGAAGCAAGTAGGGAATTCAGCATCAAGAGAATGTGGCCCTTCTCCAAGGCGAGGCTCTTGCCGTAGACGCAGACGACGACTTGGGCAATGGACAGCAGAGAGACACGCCTCATGCTGGTGAACTAGCATAGGTAGCTGAATGAGGTAAAAAATAACAGGAATGATATGGATTGAAACAGCGCTGACTACACCACCTATATGTAAGCCCAAACCATGACAGATATACGTGGGGGCAAATTATTCGGTTTACGTAAACCTCAGTTGGTTCAATCGATACGTTTATTTGTTTGGGGAAAGATGCCAAGTGCGTGGGGGCAAGAGGTCACGTTGCTTTGTCTGACAACCGCATGCGGGTTAGTGGGGGTTGTTTCGGCGGTACCGACGCAATAGCGTGGGCGCCGCCGCGCGTGAGATCGCGACCACTTTTTGCCTGTTCCGCGCTTCTACTACTTCGCAAGGACAGAGGAGCGGTCAATCAAAAACAAAATGCACAAAAGGAAGTGAGCTTGCGCTTGCGATTTGACTGACTTGAATCCTCTGACGATTTGAGTGTCAAACCAAGTTCTAGCACAGTTTCGAACAAAGTACGACACCGGAATCACTACAATAGTGTCTCCTCCAATGGTTACCGAGTGCATCTTCAATAATGCCTGGAATGAGGAGAGATTTGCGCTACAGACAGGGAAATGTATAAGGTCAATGCAAAAATATCGGACGCCAGGGGCACTATTGGAGGATTTACGGTACATACCTACTGTATGTATGCAACGTACGCAGGTGCATCGTTGTCTCTTGCTTCTTGTAATGTCCCATCAACGTAATTGCGTATCGGCATTCGGCACTGTAGCCAAAAACGAACAATTGAACCACGGTTGTTTTATCGAGCGCGCAGTAGACAGTAATTCAATGACAGTTGACGACGATGACACATACACTGTAACATCACTGTTTTCACGACGTCGTTTACTAGTCGAACCAACAGCTGATTGACGTGGTTTTGACTTCCGCACTTCTCTTTTTCCTGATGTCTTGCCTGTTTCTTGATTCCTGTCAAGTTCTGCGCAACGAAGGATTGCTCACCGTATGGACTTGGGTTTGAGAATCGGCTCGACAGAGCATCGTGTTTACATAGGCAGCCCTGAAGCCTGAAGACATCAAGACCAAGCTGTAGGGATTGAGCCACGTGAAGAGGTTGGCCGTAATCGCAATGGCGCTGAAATGAACACACCGTTAAATTCTTCAATACAAACTGTCGGAATTGCATTTCTCAAAATTCAAATTTGCGCCAACTGCGCGTGTAGAAGTACATTACCCCATGGAAACGCGCCAGTCGAGCAGCGCAGAGCTGAACATGGCCACGACGTAGGCGAATTGCGTTCCAAACGTGACGAGTCCGAACGCGACGAGCTTCCGTTCCGACTTGACGCGCTGTTGCGCCTCGGCGCGACTGTCCACCACCGACGCCTGCTGGTTCTTGGCGCCGTGTCGACGCAACGCCACGCCGCAGCCGATGTAGCACAGGAGAGAGAAACAGGCGGAGAGGAGAATCACCCCGGCGCCCAGAAGGGTTACAATGGCCCCATTCTGAATTCCGATGCGCAAGTGTAAGTGTACATACTAAAATAGAACATTCGTTACATTACTTTTCTACGGAATATTTGTTTGTTTGTTTGTTTGTCAGAATAGTTTCTTCTTGTCAGTGTTTTAAAAGTTGCAAGACTTCCGAAATGCGAATTATTGGAGTCGCGACGAATCTGGGAGGCGAGACTCGAATTTAATTTCTCCGAGTTCAAAACTCAAGATATATTGCTACTTTAATATTTTGGAGACTTCACATTCTGAAGTGTTGGATATTGGCTAGAGTTTGTTTTATGTGTGCAGCTTACCATGAATACACGGTACACGCCACGTTTTGTCAGCTAAAACAGCCCTCACAGCCAAACCTTGCTCTCAATCGCCCTGTCAATGTAGTATTCGTATCTCCCTGCTGTCTCATTGAACATACTGAAGCCAGGAATTGAAACCACCAAGTAGGCATCGTACAGTGCGATGCCAATGACGATCGTAAAACACACAGCGAGAAAGTTTCTGGTAAAAATCTACAAATCGCTTGAACAAATTCATTGATAAGAACCTATTATTCCAGCGATAATCAACAACAAACAATAACAAATGAACCATGCATTTGACTACAGAAATTCTGACTGAAAAATTTGCTTTCGCGTTTAACATTCAGGTGTTGACATTTTGGTGCCCTTTTTCCAAAAAGAAGTGCCTCCTTTAAGAGTATATCCAGCAGAATGCGTTGACACTTTCTTTTCATCTGATCTCACGGATTTACTCGATAATTATTCTGATGAGTCCTCATGTCTAATGATTCACTTTCTATAATTAGACCATATGTCAAATCTGCATCATTTGGGTGGTAAAATTTCGTCAAATTTATGCATGTAAGTGTGATTTGCATACGAACAGCTTTGGGTAGCAGGCACGAAACAATCCCTCCTGGGGTAACTTTAGGCGCTGATTCCGAAAATCATATTCATTTTTTTGAAAAATTATTTGGTGTTGATTTCGCATTTTTAAATTTTAAAACATTTTTTTCTCGAAAAAAATGCATTAGGCCCAGAAAATTTTTTGCATTCATTGGATAGCCCACAGCTCCTGCTATGTTGGAAAAAATATGCCTACTTCAAAAGCTTGGACCTAAAGGCCAAAATCTTGACTTATTTTCATTTTCCTTCAAAATGTGCATTTTCAATACGCATTTTCTCATGTGTCTGTTAATTAAATGCAACAATATAATGATATTTGGAATCACCCATTCATACTGAACACATGGACATGCAATTCGACATGGTTTGGAAGTGTTCATTTTTGTGATTTATAACCACTACTTTTCAGTGGCAAAATACAGAAAAACTGATGGTTTTCAAACCATATCGAATTGCATGTATATGCGTTTAGTATGAATGGGTGATTCCAAATATCATTATATTGTCGCATTTCATTAACAGACGCATGAGAAAATGCGTATTAAAAATGCACATTTTTAAGGAAAATGAAAATAAGTCAAGATTTTGGCCTTTAGGTCCAAGCTTTTGAAGTAGGCATATTTTTTCCAACATAGCAGGAGCTGTGGGCTATACAATGAATGCAAACATTTTCTGGGCCTAACATTTTTTTGAAAAAAATGTTTTAAAATTTAAAAATGCGAAAAATCAACACCAAAATAATTTTTCAAAAAAATGAATATGATTTTCGGAATCAGCGCCTAAAGTTACCCCAGGAGGGATCGTTTTGTGCCTGCTACCCAAAGCCGTTTGTATGCAAATCACACTAACATGCATAAATTTGACGAAATTTTACCGCCCAAATGGTGCAGATTTGACATATAGTCTAATTATAAAAAGTGAACCATTAGACATCAGGATTCAACAGAAGAATTATCGGGAAAATCCGTGAGACCAGATGAAAAAGTGTCAACACCTTCAGCCCGATGTATGATTCTTTCAGAAGATGACTCTTGGGTAACTGACTAAATGTGGAAGCACTGGAGCCCCGAACACTATTGTAGAATTTACTGTGCACCACCACAGACCTTGTCCAAGCGCATTGGAAACGCGGCCGCGACGAATCGATTGGCACTCATAATGGGAATGATCAGATGTTGGCACACGGCGAGAAAGAACGACGCGCTGCCCAGCTGTTGAGGTAGGAGCACTGGCTGGTTCAGCCTGTTTTCGTCAAATAATGATGTGCTTGCATTCATTCAATACTACCATGCGACAACGGACAAACCAGAGGCAGAAAATGATGACAGGCGAGGAAGAGGAGTCGCTGTGGCCGACGCTGGCCACTTGGAGGCAGTCGACGATGCCCAGCGCTGTGAAGAGTTTGAAGAACGTGCTGTTGAAAGGCTCCTTGGGGCCATCACGCCACTCTTACATCATTTTCAGGCGCCAGCTGATATTGTGGAAAGAAAACGGAAATTGCATTCAGTGTTACTGGTGCTGGAGCGAGCCTGTACAGCGCGTGAGGGCCCTGATGGCGCCGCTTCCACAAAACGAAGAGAACCGTCACGTAAAACAGAAGAGAGAAGCCGCTGATTGGAAGGAGCGCCCAATCGACGGGATTGAAATCAGCATTGGGTCTCAGTTTTCTGTAATCGCCACTGTCCAACAAATTAGAGAAGTTTTCACTGTCCATCGTGTGTATCAAACTGCGCTGGCGCAGAATCCGTGACTGGGCAGTCTAGTCTTACCTATTTCGTTTGATTCACCGCTCCTCTGTCCTTCTGAAAGTAGTAAAAGTGCGGAAAACGCACCAAGTGTGTGCGCACTCAAGCGATCTGGTTGGCTGGCTCGCGCTCGCCAGTGCCATTTGACCTTCTCCTTGACTAATTGGCCCTGGCTTCTTCCACGCTAATTAGTCGAGAAGCAGGCAAGAGGGAGATCATCAAAGGTCCGAAATGAAATTTCTAGCCGTCAAAATCCCTTGTGGTGACGACTGCCGAGCACGCGGTACGCCCTCAACACTCATATGTGCAAGGACAAACTCAGCTTTATTCAAAGTCTGCGTATAATGCTTTTTGACTTCTTAGAATGTCGCATGAACGCAGTGGTGACGCCTGCGCAACAGCCAAAAGAACAAATGCACCACAATTTATTGAAAGAACGCGCGAACAGTAGACATAGGCAAAAATTCAACGACAGTGGACGACACCGACACTCGGTACACTGTATGTACGTTTACTCATCGTACAAGAGCTGGTTTTTGGTTGTTTCA
Organism: Paralinhomoeus sp. GSCO2_6; assembly: GCA_030248085.1. NCBI lineage: Eukaryota > Metazoa > Nematoda > Chromadorea > Monhysterida > Linhomoeidae > Paralinhomoeus > Paralinhomoeus sp. GSCO2_6. The sequence continues at coordinate 5,152 of JASAMY010001083.1, forward strand.
TTTTTGACCGCTTCTAGGTGCTTTCCGAATGTCCGGTGCTGGTTTCTGTCATGTTCTGCGGACAGGAGGATTGCTTGACGTATGGACTTGGGATTGGGAGTCGGCTCGGCAAAGCATCGTGTTCATATATGCCGTCTTGAAAGCAGACGACATCAGGACCAAGCTGTAGGGATTGAGCCACGTGAAGAGGTTGGCCGTGATCGCAATCGCGCTGAAGTGGAGCTTCTGATCTCATGCGGTATCTACAGGATCGTTCACAACGTCCAGTTTTTTGAATGGAACATTTTAATTAGATCATCACCGCGGCGAATCAAAATGGTACACATACAGGGACGCTAAGGCACTTCTCCGCTGCACTTGCACTTGCTGGGACACACTGAACTATGGTATGTATGGTATATGTACCTCCGCGAAATGCGCCAGTCGAGCAGCGCAGAGCTGAACATGGCCACCATGTAGGCGAGCTGCGTGACGAACGCGACGAATCCGAACGTCAGCAGCTTCCTTTCCCACTGGGCGCGCTGTTGCGCGTCGACGCTGTTGCCCACCGTCGACTGCTGGTTCTTGGCGGCATGCCGACGCAGCGACACTCCGCATCCCACGTAGCAGACCAGGGAACAGCAGGCTGAGGAGAGGACCAAGAGGGCCCCGGTGGCGGACAGAATGCCCGAATTCTGCACGGGTAATTTTGGGTACGGATATTCGCATGCAGCGTCGTTCAACAAGGGTGCGTGTCGTGTACTGTACGTCAGTACTACAATACTAGGTATCTCTAATTTTTCCTTCTTACTAAGTTGCAAGACTTTTGAAATACGCGTGCCATTAGGGCCATAACGGGGAAGACGCAGGACTTTCCCCAGGGCTCGAGAAACTGGAGTGACCTGGAGACGTTGCTACTGAAAGATTCCTGATGAATTTGCAGACATCACATGCGTGCGTGGTGGGCATTTTGCAATTTTGCAATTTCTTAAAGCAAGCCGTATTTATGGCCAAACCTTGTTCTCAGTCGCCCTGTCAATGTAGTATTCGTGTCTCGCTGCGGTTTCATTGAACACACTGAAGCCAGGAATTGATACCACCAAATAGGCTTGGAATAGCGCGATACCAATGACGACTGTAAAACACGCAGCCAGAAAGTTTCTAGTAAAAATCTAAAAAAAGGTTTGGCACTTTTTCCAATACAACTAAATAAATTCTTTTATACCTACCTAGTGCCCCTCAATAGTGCCTGCTGCTGCTGCTGCTGCTGCAGCGTGGTTGAAATTATCCTGGTGTCACTCCCATAGTGTCCCAGTGATTTACGCCAAGCGCCTTATTTGGAGAAAAGTGCTATGTACAATGCATAGTATTGCATACACACCTACCGACACATCTCTTAACTTGAGACATTTTAGCAAAGCTTCACAGTTAATCAACAGCAACTACTGCTCACAATTTTGCGGTATATTCAAGTGCCCGCTCCCTGACTTACCGTGTCCCCTCCATTAGTGGATTGGGTAGCAGTTACCGTAAATCCTATAATTAGCACCCCGGGGGCTAATTGTTTCGTTCGAGCTCTAGGAGGCTGTATAATTATAGGGGTGGGGCTAATTATAGGGGGGGCTTATAAACTGGAAGTGTCGATGTGTGGGAAGCTTTGTGGGTGAAAAGGCGCGTGGAGGCGATTTTTAAGGGAAAAAGACGCTGCACAGATACATTGGTACACTCTCACACTCTCACGCAGTCTCACATGCACATACATGCACATACATACACATACGCGACCATACATACATACACCCAGACTTAGAAAATGTTGCCTTTCAGACGATGGTCCATTAAGGGAGGGAGCGTAATTATAGGGGAGGGGGGGGGCTCAAAGTGGTCTTAGGAGGGTGTATAATTATAGGGGGGCTAATTAGAGGGGGGGGCTAATCATAGTTTACGGTAGTTGAAGTTGAAAACAGTAGTCCCCCTGGTACCATTGGAGAATTTACGGCAGGCCGTATTTTACAGTACTGGTTCAGCTGGATTCGCTCCTACCGTACGGTACCTTGTCCAAGCGCATTGGAAACGCGGCCGCGACGAAGCGATTGGCGCTCATGATGGGAATGATCAGATGTTGGCAGACGCCGAGAAAGTAAGGTGGAAAGCCCAAGTGCTGAGGTAGAAGCAGTGGCTGGTTTATCCTGTTTACCGTGTTCTCGTTAGATACGGTACGTTCATTCAATGCTACGTACCATGCCAAAAAAACGGGCAAACCAGAGGCAAAAAATGATGACAGGCGAGGAAGAGGAGTCGCTGTGACCGACGCTGGCCACTTGGAGGCAGTCGACGATGCCCAGCGCTGTGAAGAGTTTGAAGAACGTGCTTTTGAAAGGCCCGCGAAGAACGCCCTTTTGCACGCCACTCTTACATCATTTTCATTCAACCGAACCATTGAAATCTCTGCATTATGAAATCTCAAATTTTTCCCCAAATGCCCCTTGAGAATTGAGTGTTGCAAAATACTGCCAAAACGCATAAAGGAGAAATTGTGATGAGCACAGGTTGTGCTGCAGCTGATATTGTGCAAAGAAAATGGAAATTGTATCCAGTGTTACTGGTACTGAATCGAGTCTCTACACAGCGCGTGAAGACCCTGGTGGCGCCGCTTCCACAAAACGAAGAGAACCGTCACATAAAACAGAAGAGAGAAGCCGCTGATTGGAAGGAGCACCCAATCAACGGGGTTAAAATCAGCATTGGGGTTGAGTTTTCTGTAATGGCCACTGCCCAGCAACTGGGAAAGGTTCACACTGTCCATTATGCGACAAGTTGCGGTGGCGGAGTGATGGCATCCGTCTATATGTAAGTGGTGAAGTATCGGTGGTATGTATACATCACAATCAATGAGATGCCAACAACAACACACGTACCGTAAAACCTCTAGCAGTCCCCTGGCTCTTTATTTTGTCATTCTGTTTTATACTTCTATTTCTGTATGTAGAGGCCAGTCTGCCGAAGGTACACTGGATTACTACCAAACTTCCGCCTTCGCCAATTTTCTGACAATGGTTTGCGGCACTGTGATGTGCAATGGATCGTCCAATCAAAGAAACTGAAACTGCAGTAATAACAAAATTTTTGTTTGTTTGTTTTCGAATCTGCACTAAAACAAAAAAGTTTACTAAACTCACCATAGGATTCAACACAGTCGAACGTGCAACCTCATCGCACCATTTGTATTGACTGACTGCGCTGCCTCTTTTTCGAGGTAAACGCTGGAAGTGTGGCTTGGCTTGTGAAAGTGCACTCCAGCGAATTGATTGACTGGGTCTCGCTCGCCAGTGTTATTTGACATACTCCACTAATTGGCGTAGGCTTCGTCTAGGCTAATTGGTCGGCGCAACTGTCGAGATACAGGCAATAGGGAGGTCATCAAAGTGGCCAAAGTCAAATTTCAAGTGGTCACGCTCCTTTGTTAAAATAGAGCAGTACTGATTCCGAAAGCGGATGTCTGCTGGCGGTCCGAAGTGTGCAGTTTGTGATCGAAACCGCCAGCTGTCCAGACATGTATGAGCGCGACGCCATGAGCTGTCGATATGGCATGAACCTCGTGATGCAAGCAACACGAGAGAATGGGTGTGACTCAGAAGAACGAGTCGGTCTACACACGCGTAAAACGTGTAGAGGCCGAGCCGAACAACAAATTGCCTATGATGGAAGACCGTGAGAAATACAAATGCAATAAAGGAAAATGTGTATCCAGATTTTCTTATCAATTGGAAAAGGTGGGTCTCATTTCTGCCAATATCACTGATGGTGTCAGGGCCAGGGCAGCTTGCTCGCACCCTTCGCGCACCAGTCTTTCTGGTCGATGCAGTGCAGCTCGTATTTCTCGACCTTGTCGCCGTCCTGCTCGCTCTTGGGCGGCACGCTCCAGCGGTGTAGGCAGTTGAAGGAGGACTCGTTGCATCGAGGGTCCTCTTGGAACTGGCCGATCATCCGCAAAATGGCGTCGTCGCGAGCGTTCCCCCCGGCCGACGCGTCGACGGAGCAGACTACAAAAGCAACAAGAATCACATAAAGCAGACTCATCCCACATCCGTCCCGACAAAATTGCAAGTACCGTAAATCCTCCAATTGTGCCCCCGGGGCACTATTTTTTCAACCTCTCCTTACCCGGGGGCACTATTGGAGGGGAGGCACTATTGGAGGGGGGGGGGGGCGGACTATTATTTCAACCTAAAAATTTTGAATGGTAATGCTATAGTTTCGCTGTCAAAATTGCCGATTTTTCGGTGATTTTGATCAGTTTTGCCACATTTAATGGTTGATTTACCGTTAATAGTTGCTGAAACGTACTATTATTGGTTAGTAGTAGTGTGTATACACGATATAAATGTACCTACCACTATATTTTTGCCCATAAAAGGCACATGGCACAACATACCCCTTACCCCCGGGGGCACTATTGGAGGGGGGGGGGCTCTATTATTTCAACCTTACCGTACCCGGGGCACTATTGGAGGGGGGTTGTATTGGAGGATTTACGGTACCACTATTTCAAGATTCTCCAGCTTGTGGCGTAATGTACGCACCACGTGTGCTGCAGTCCAGCTTGCCCGCTACCGCTACCAACAAGACAATGTGCCCAACAAACGGCAACGTACCCTGATCCTGGGGACAGCGGCAGTGCCAGCTCTCCACGTTCTTCACGTCGGATTTGATCGCGTATCTGGCGAAAAAGCTCGAGGACAGCCGATCCGTCTTGTCCCTGTACTGGTAGTTGCTCAGCAGTCCTTCGCCGCACGCGACCGCCGCTCCATCCGCGCGTGGTTCGCACCGTTTCAAGCTGAAGCCCAACTTCTCACGGAGCCAAGCGCTGGGAATGACCACTGTTAGATACGCGTCCTTCAGATGGGCTCCGTACGAAGGACCCTAAAGGAAAGGGCAGGGCGTTCAGAGTGCAGACCGGAATAGAATAACATGCGCATTGTATAGTTTCGGCAAAAAGAGAAAGCCGAGAATTTGTTTACAACACTTTTCAAATCGGCCGTTGCCGGGAAGACAATCAGTGGACGAACGGACGAACGAACGGACGGACAAACCATTGGGCCCACAGACAAAAGGTTGTTCCAGTGCAACGGTGATTGGGCAAACTTACTCTTAAGAAGTCCTGTTGTTTCTCCGTAGGAGGGTGGCAGCGAGGGAGCTGCGTGCTCGCCAGGTATTCTTTGACGTAGGGCTCATCATTCGTTGGGACGCCGGCGGCCACACATCCTATGGACGCCGCCAACACCATGGCAGCAGGAAAGAGTGTCATTTGACGGCCTTACACGCTTCTCTGAGAAGGTGTGTAGTCAAGCCTGGCGTCTGGCGAGTCTCAAAAAATCGCTGCACACTAACGGTTAAAATCTGATAGCACGGCCAACTTAGGAATTCATCATAACATGAGTAAGAATTAAGTAAAACCTTGCATACACGCGTGCAACCCACCACTGTGGAGATTTTGATGCAGTCCAACTACTTCTTCTGGGCTTTCCGGTAGCAGCAGTTCCAACTGTCAGTCAGCTTCTATCGATTCACACACAAGCAAGCCGACTTCAGTCAGTCACATCACATTCAACATTGCATTCAGTTACCGGCAGCAGAGCGACAGTTAGCAGAGCGACCATTATACCTAGCTGAGCAGCTGCGCAGGCGTGCTGGGTGGCGCTTTGAAATCGTGCGCGGCGAGTGTGCATACAGCCACATTTGACTGGGACAAAGGTGGGTCGAACGAAGTGCGAAAAATATCTACGGGGAATTGTTGCCTCTGTGTGTGTGTGGGGGGGGGGCTACATTGTACATGTATCTGGTAAGTCAAGCACTGTCGGGCCGGGTTAGTACTTGGATCGGAGACGGCCTGGGAACCCCCGGTGTTGTACGCTTTTTCTTTCTTTTGTCTCTTGAGATGGGGGGCAGCCCACAACTGAGAGGAAGGAGCTCTTGCCCATACTCTACACAGATCTTTTGGCGCGTCTTCTCAGCGAGAAAGGCCGCGACAGAGAAAAGCGTCCAGTAGAGACAGTTCAGTGCGTACGACCATACCACGGTGAGAATACGCCATCCCGTCCGATCTGGCAAGTCAAGCACTGTCGGGCCGGGTTAGTACTTGGATCGGAGACGGCCTGGGAACCCCCGGTGTTGTACGCTTTTTCTTTCTTTTGTCTCTTGAGATGGGGGGCAGCCCACAACTGAGAGGAAGGAGCTCTTGCCCATACTCTACACAGATCTTTTGGCGCGTCTTCTCAGCGAGAAAGGCCGCGACAGAGAAAAGCGTCCAGTAGAGACAGTTCAGTGCGTACGACCATACCACGGTGAGAATACGCCATCCCGTCCGATCTGGCAAGTCAAGCACTGTCGGGCCGGGTTAGTACTTGGATCGGAGACGGCCTGGGAACCCCCGGTGTTGTACGCTTTTTCTTTCTTTTGTCTCTTGAGATGGGGGGCAGCCCACAACTGAGAGGAAGGAGCTCTTGCCCATACTCTACACAGATCTTTTGGCGCGTCTTCTCAGCGAGAAAGGCCGCGACAGAGAAAAGCGTCCAGTAGAGACAGTTCAGTGCGTACGACCATACCACGATGAGAATACGCCATCCCGTCCGATCTGGCAAGTCAAGCACTGTCGGGCCGGGTTAGTACTTGGATCGGAGACGGCCTGGGAACCCCTGGTGTTGTACGCTTTTTCTTTCTTTTGTCTTTTGAGATGGGGGGCAGCCCACAACTGAGAGGAAGGAGCTCTTGCCCATACTCTACACAGATCTTTTGGCGCGTCTTCTCAGCGAGAAAGGCCGCGACAGAGAAAAGCGTCCAGTAGAGACAGTTCAGTGCGTACGACCATACCACGGTGAGAATACGCCATCCCGTCCGATCTGGCAAGTCAAGCACTGTCGGGCCGGGTTAGTACTTGGATCGGAGACGGCCTGGGAAACCCCGGTGTTGTACGCTTTTTCTTTCTTTTGTCTCTTGAGATGGGGGGGGGGGGCAGCCCACAACTGAGAGGAGCTCTTGCCCCATACTCTACACAGATTTTTTGACGCTTTTCCAAGCCTCTGGTAAAGCAGCGAAAACGGTGGACAAATCGCCAACAAAGCTGGACCAGTCGAGATGGACATTTCAGGAACACAGAGAGCGGGTTTAAGTAAAATAATCTAGTCGAAAGCTTCCAAGCAAAAAGGACGAGAAGCGTCCAAATGTGGGAGCGAGACATTTTTCGGAAATCAACCCTCCGGATTGCGCTAATTTTCTCATTGTATTTGAATAACTCAGCATAGGTAATTGTACTATTCACGACGCATGCTTCAACAGATACGATTTCACAGAGCGAAAAACTGTCACCAGTTTCTCAAGCAGAGAGCGTCGAACCCTCGAATCAGCTGCTTCAGCAGCCACTGCACCACGACAACGCTCGACCGCAGCTGCAAAGGATGTCGGAGGAAGCGCGTGCGTGCGTGCGTGCCGATTCGTGCGCAAGGGTTTTTACTTGGTCCAGGCCATTTTACTTGGTCTAGCGGAGTAGACAGGGGCATTCCTGTAACTGGGGGCACTATTTCTTTCAACACCCACCAGACCCCCCCCCCCCAGAGCTTTCTCAAGGGATGCTCAACCTGGTCCAAAACGATAAAAGTGAGTAAATGTTGGTATTTTCAGTGCTTTTCAGTGTTCTATGAACAGAAAAGAACCAAACAGCACTGTTTAAGCCATATTATTACCAATTTCTGACCAAAAAAGCACCAGTATAAGTCACAAAATGGTCGGCTACCCCCTTTCTCTGAGGACCCCTCCCCCCACTCTGCCAGACCCGGTTACAGGTATGGACAGGGGAGCTGAAACCATTGCAAAAAAAGGACTTTTTGGTCAAAGTAGGCTGTAAATGGAGCAATTTAGCTTTTCTGTGATTTTTGATCTTCAGAAATCTTCAGCAAGGGGTCAGTACTGGGGCAGCAGCGGGCGTGGGTGTGTGTGTGCTCGCGTGATTCGGCGCGCGCTCACGACAAAGAAGACGGTGAAGTAGACGAGAGTGGTGGGCAGCAAGAAGAGCAGCACCGTAAACAGCAGGGTGCCCAGCACCAGCTGCCTGGCGTCCACCCGTGCAGAGTCGACGCGACACCGGAGTGGGTTCCACTTGCGGCCCAAAAAGAGACGCCACAGGGACTGCAGAGCCCGGAACTGCAGGTAGAACAGTCTACACGAAGCACAGGATGACTCTTCCTCTGATTCAAAAAGGACTGCACTCACGCTCACAGACACAGATACAAAAATCACACACACACAACAGACACAGATTCAAAAATCACACACACACACACACACACACACACACACACACACACACACACACACACACACACACACACACACACACACACACACACACACACACACACACACACACCACAGACTTGGACCAAGCACAAGCACAATTCGAGACAAATAGAGTGAGCCATTGGTGAAATGTTTGCAAGCACATTTGGGTCTCACAAATTGGACAACACTCAAACTCAACTTCTTGTCTAGCTAACAATGACGCAAAACAAAACGAGGCAACAACAGAACAATCAACAAGTCAGCAAACTAGTGATCCATCTATCTAGCCCTTCTAACCCTGATCACAAGCCCTACAAATCCAATAAAGTAATATCCAAGTGAAAGCACTACCATCAACCCAATGTCACGCCATAGGAAACTGCTTGAGAAGCTCATCTGACTCAAGACAGTCTCTCCACTGACTACAGTGGAGCCATTGTTGGCAGGAAACTCCAGTCCTGCCCACTGCACTGATGAGAGTGACTCAAAACTGTATCTGAACCATGAGAAGTACTGGACCCAACTGATCACACCAGCCAGCATTCCAGTATTCGCAAAGAATCCTCCAGACAAAGCGAGAAACGAGAGGATTGGTGAAGAAATAATGAGTGCAAATGGCATGGTTGGACTCACACCCTGCAGCATTGCACCATAGCCAGCAGCAGCCTGTTCAGTGCAAATGCTGATCAGTAGAGAGAGCACAAAGTACTGGATACCAGGTCGCAGACCCACAGCATAGTATGCCAGTCCAACCATAAGAAGACCATCAGTAGAGAAGATTGGAACAAATGACAGCATTCTCGCAAGATAATAGCTTGACAGAGAATAGAGGCCATCATGGTACTCACGAACAAGCATTGGGAACTCCTTTGGAGCATTAGAGAGCATGCCAAACACTGACGAATATGTCAGCTCTTGAACTAGAAAGAACAGAGCACCAGAAATACTCTCTGAGGTGCCAAGGTTGATAGGCATCTGCAGGTAGAGCAGCCCAACAAAGATGCCCATACAAATTTTGGTGAAAAATCTGGTAGTCCATAGTGACTTGTTTCGATAGTTGGCCTTGCAAGACCTCCAAAGCACAGCCCAGAACTGGAGACACCATGGGGCCATGTAGTAGCTGGTGTAGTCCTCTTCATCAAAGGAGCCATCTGAAGCTGCAAAGTCGACTTCCTCTTCAATGGCCTCCAGTGCACCTGAGCTGGCAAACTTGTCAGGAATCTCCTGTGCTGCAACTTTGTCTGAAAGTGCTTCAATAAAGAAGTCTGCAGGGTTGTAATCATTGGGACAATCTCTGCCAGTAGAACTGAAGAATCCAAGAGGTGCATCACCAGCATCACCAAAGTATGCCACCTTCCCAGCTGCCAGCAGGAGGAGTCTGTGAAACCGATCATAGACTTCAGAGGATGGCTGGTGAATGGTACAGACAACAGCTATGCCCTTGCACGTCTGGGCCTGCAGAACTTTGACAACACTGTCAGCAAGGTGACTGTCAAGTCCAGTAGTGGGCTCATCACAGAAAAGTATGGAAGGGCTAGTAAGAAGTTCAGATGCAAAAGCTAGCCTCTTTCTCTCCCCACCAGATAACCCCTTCAGCACTCCGGGGATACCAATCACAGTGTTCTGACAGTGGAACAAGCCAATGTCTCTCATGGCGTCCACAACTCTTTGCTCCCGGTCTCTCTTAGTATGACAACTGTGGTCCAGTCGGAGCATTGCTTGGAATGTTAAATGTTCCTTGACTGTTAGTGTGCCAACAAAGAGATCATCCTGTTGGACATAAGATGACAGGCTTGTCAGTAGGTCCTTGCTAGCAGGTTTGCCATTGACTTCAATCGTGCCTTCGATTTCCAGACCAGTGATATTTCTTTTCAACAGTGAGTTTAGCAAAGTTGTTTTTCCAGCACCACTAAATGCAGCCATTGCAAGGAGTGGCATGGAACGGCTTTAGAATTTTACTACTTTAGTTAGACCCTAAGCTTAAAGCTGGCAATACTTTAAGTAAATCCCTTAGGTACATAAGGCGCAACTTCATACCTAAGCCTAAGCCTTGAATACACTGCACATCACACAAGTTGAACTCTCTGATAATAAAGCTAACCTTGCCCCCATGAGTGCCACCAGTTGACCAGGCTTGACCAATCCAGTAATTTTGTCAAGAAGCGCTGTTCTTGTACTCTGTTTTACTTGTGTTTTCGAGTTACTGGCAAGGTGAACAGTGAGATCTTTCCATGTAAGAGTGACACTTGACGTGGGTGCAATGCTGCTTGCCCTTGACAAGAGACGGAACCTTGGATTGGTCACGTCAACTGCAGCCTCCTCATCCTCATACTTGCCTTGGAAATGCATTATGTCACCAAAAATTAGGGCTAAACTACACAAAAAAATTGACAAAAAATGATTCAGAGTTTTTGATTATAGTAATAATGAAGTATTGTCTGAATGGCAAAAAATGTCTGATGAGTGATTAATCAGACAATCTGTAAATAGTCGCTAACACTTCAGTCTGGTTTAACAGCAATAAGTAGCTGATCACTCCCGAATAAAAATATGTATCAAAGTACTAAAAGTTCTATGCAACCATGAATGTATGTATATTGTATACATAGATACCAATGACCCTCCAATAAAGCCCCCTCCAATAGTGCCCCCAGGTAAGGCAAGGTTGAAATGATAGTGCCCCCCTCCAATAGGTGCACCCCAGGAGTAAGGGGTATGTTATGCCATGTGCCTTTTATGGGAAAAAATAAAGTGGTAGGTACATACATATATATATATATATATCGTGTATACACACTACTACTAACCAATAATAGTATGTTTCAGCTACTATTAATGGTAAATGAGCCATTAAATGGCAAAAAGTTATCAAGATCACCGAAAAATCGTCAATTTTGACTGCAAAATTAGCATTGCCAATCAAAAATCTTAGGATGAACGTGTAGAGCCCCTCCCCCTTCCAATACCCTGGGAAAGGCAAGGTTGAAAAATAGTGCCCCAAGGGCACTATTGGAGGATTTGCGATAGTTTTCTGCACTCAACAAAGTATGCACATGTAAGTGTGTATCGATAGGGTGGTGTCAGTCCAATATTTCTTAGGCACATGTCACAAGCCCCACGCTTGTGGCTTGAGCAAAGGGATTCAAATGAAAGTAAAATTGAAATAGCTAAAAATATATTGTTTACAATCTTTTCATGACACAAGGCATTCCTGGCAGACTGTAAGCTGATGAACTGGTCGAGAATGACTGCTGCAGTTTTGACTTGTTGGAGGGGTGCTTGAATGGTAGCTGGAGACTTGTCTCGACACTCGAGTCCAAATTGCTCTCGCTAGGCATCTTTCATGCAGCCTTCTTGACTTCACTCTCACTTGCTTGTCCCACTACACCACCACACACGTTTTTGAATGCATAAACCTCGTCTAGCCAACATTAGGTGGGCTGGTGTGCAAATAGCACGGGAAAGATAACAGGGCCACAATCCAAGGGGCTGGTTGTTAGCACAGCATGGCTAGTGTATGCTAGGCGAGGCCTCTAGAGACGATGACCGGAAAATGGTAGTGCAGGTTGCTTGGGATGTTATCTGTTCCATTATTGACCTGCAGATCTGTTGGAGACTACAGCATAGCATGACCGCTGTGAAGCATTTCGCCTCACCGGGTACAAAAAAGAGCCTTCAGAGAGCATACGCCACGCTAACGCTCTACTAAAGCATGCCTGCTGGGCACGAGGTCAGCAGGGTGCACATGCACCCAATCGTGCGCGCTCCACACTGGCCTGCAGGCTTTGTCTGTATCGACCCACTCACAAGCACGCACGCGCGCATGTACTGCCACATGACCACACATGATTGAGCGGGCTCACTTGTTGTAACCGAGACACAACTGCGCGCGCGCGAACGTACAACCGCCGGCAACATGATTGGGCGGGATTCTGATGGCGCGTAATTTGATCTTGATCTATTTATATTTTTGACAACTTACCCTGCATATATATCGAAATTTAATACCACAGGCACGCACGTACCCCGGCACGCACTGGCGCTTAGGCATGCACACAAGCACCGACACACACACACACACACACACACACACACACACACACACACACACACACACACACACACACACACACACACACACACACACACACACACACACACACACACACACACACACACACACACAGACGGAGACACAGACACAGACACAGACACACACAGACACACACACACACAGGCGCGCACGCAAGCAGCATGCACTCACTTGCTGGCGTAGACGTGAAAGCAGAAGATATGGACGGCGAAGAGGGAGAGCGAGTCGTGGACGAGGCAGAGCTGCACCGACAGCCCGGCGACGGAGCACCAGTTCAGCACTCGGAGCAGCGACGCCATCGAAGCGTCCACGTAGTAGATGTACGCTGAACTGGCACTAGGCCTACTAGCTAACACAGAGTTGCAAAAAGGGTTGCCAAATCGAACAAATTTCGAAACGCGATTTGCAACTTTGAAAGCGAGGATGAATGTCGATTGTCAGTCGTACATGAGTAGGGGGGGGGGGGGCATGGACAACGTACGTGACAAATGGGGTTGGCTGAGCGCTCTTGGCGAACCTCTCTTCAATCACAAGAATTTGGATCACCCTCCACTTTCCGCAACAGCCCTCAGGTTAATTTTGCAGGGAGCAGTGGCGCAGCTACAAAGGGGCAGGGAGGGGCGGACTGCCCCTCCCAACTTCTGGACTGCCCCCCCCCCACACAACTTTTTGCTCTCCATATATGTACCGAGAACTGTCGTTGTGTTGTGTCGTTGTGTGTATATGCACAAAAATTTCGATCTGAAACTCTTTGGTGGGAGGACAGACGAGCATAGGTGTAGATTGGGTCAAAAGCCAGGGGGAGGGGGTGTCTGGGGGTTCATACATGCCCGCTGGGGGTATAGGGGGGGGGGGGGTATACCCCACCCCCTGGAAGACCCCATCCCGATCCCGAATCGGGACGACCCCTCCCCTGGCTTCCATTTTCTGTAGCTTCAAGCCAATTTGTCTTGTAAAAATGGCAAAAAGTGTGCCTGCGGCGCTGTTTTTTTTTGTACTTTACAGCTTAAAGGTACACAGAATTGGCGCTTAGATCCACTGGCGGATCCAGGGGTGGGGGAAAGGGGGAATTCCCCCTACCGAAATCGGAAATCTAGGGGGGAAAAGGGGGAAAGGGATAGGCGGTGGGGGAAGAAACGCGCCTGGTGAGCTTCGTTTTCAGCATAAAATTGCTTGTAGATGGTCGAAAACAGCAAAATTTTCGCCTGCGGCGCCGTGTTTATTTGATAATCGTCAAAAATGGACCGATTAGTGCCCAAACCACTGCCAAAATGGCCCAACATCCAAAAAGTTCAACAGGGTCCTCCCTTCTGCAAAATTCCTCCCCCCTCCGAAATTTTTTTCTGGATCCGCCAGTGCTTAGATCACGTTTTGAACCGTTTTGGGTCCATTTTGAGGCGAAGAAGTACCATTTTTTGTGCAATTCCGATGAATAAAACTCCATCCCGAAAATCCCGATTTACCCACCCAGAGACCCCCCCCCCGGGCCTTTGGACCAATCTACACCTATGCATGGAGAGCGCATTTAGCATGGTATCCTGCAGTCAGTGCAGGCTGGACTAAAGCTTGGGGGGGTTGGTGATCGGGAAAAGGATTTTTCCTGCAGGATTGCCTGATTGACCTGTACACCTACACCCTACCTACACCGTTACACCTATGCTCACTACATGGTCCTGACATTTATTTCTGGCCCCTAAGCCTCTTTTCAAGAAAAAAATGGCAAAACATTTCGCCTCTGATGCTATATGTATGCATGGGCATTTCTGGCATATTTCTAGGTGAAAACCATGTCTAAATGACTTGCTTGCAGGTCACATTTTATATAAAAAAAATAGCGTCCAACTTCCCTTTTGATTTTTAGAAATTAGAAAATCTGAGAAATCCCCCCCCCCATCGCTCGAAGGTCAGCCAAAAGCCATAGCAATGTGCCTATCCCTCCCAATCTCCATGGGCATATGTGGTGATATGTGTCCCATTCCCGGCTGACTAAGTAAGAAAAAGAAAACAAAATATCGTTACAAACTAACTGAATAAAAAGAAACAGAATGAAACAGGCAGACGAACCCACTTCGCCAAAGGAAGAAGTGATAGAGGAAGAAATTGCCAAGTGCCTCGTTCAAGGGCTTGTTCAGCTTGAGACCGGCTGGATTTCCCTTGAGCCATTCGATTAACTTCTCCAAATTTCCGATTAAGAATTCGAAATTGTGAGACACGAATAGGTTGTTCTCAAGCAAAATTGGCATCAGATAATGAAACGGTTATGCTCCAGAATAGTGGCCCTTTGATAAACGAGCGGCCCAATGGAAAACCAGCGGCCCATTGGAAAACAGGTGGCCCATTCAAAGGGCCGCCCGTTTTAGCCTAATGGCAGAGTGGCCCATTGGGGAATAGCGGCCCATTGCAACGCGGTCGATTTTCTTATTTTTGGCCTTGTTTAGGCTTCGGCTTAGGCTTTGTAATGTTGGCTGTCTGTCTCGCTGTGCTTGTTCGTGTTTTCATTCACTACCTGCAATCACTACTGTAAGCAGTGCAATCACCATTACCCACAACACTATCAGCAATCACTACTGTAAGTGCTGCAATCACCATTACCTAAAAAGAAGAACCACATCCATTTGTCAAAACTCCGCAATCACTACTTCTTAAAAGTGCTGCAAGTGCCAATTGGTGCCAATGCACAATTGGTAATGAGAATGAGAAACACTACCACAATTTGTCAAACCACAATCACATTGGTAACTTTCCTCTCGTTTTGCAACCATTCAACTTCAACCTTCTTCCAGCTAGTTAGTTGTATGGCATATAGTGCCGAATTGCAACTAAGATGTGGTTTATAATTTTTCGGTTTCCATGCGCTCGTTTGAACATATATTGAAATAAATACGTTGGAAACAAGGCAGGGCTCGTGCCTTTTAGATGCCTGAACTGAACGATGTATACACGTTCCCAATAAACCAGCATCTTAAGTGATAGACGTTGTAACCTCAAGGAATTCTTGAGAGCACTCCATGTGCCTTCAATTGACTGGGTGTGCACGGCTGGGTCATTGGGGTCAACAAAATGTAAGCGGTGATTGACCCAGTCGTGACGACCACCGTATATGGCCTGTATCGCGTTCAGACCGCCGTACGCGGCCCATCCGTCCGAGATAATGCGCGAGTCTTCTCTGACATATCGGAACAATTGCCCAATTAATGTCGCTGCAGTCCTGTCTGCAACCGGCACGATGACAACATTGTTAGTGCCCCGTTGCACCATCCCAAATACCTGAACGTCATCAGCTAGCGTAAAAGTGCCCCAGGGATACAATACATTGGGTCAACGACAGTCAATGGCCACTTGCCCACTCATAGTCGCGACGTAGCTGCGCGCCTCGGTGGTACTTGGCATGATACATTTTCGATTCGTCAATTTCGATAATTGTTCCAGGACCGCCAATTCGGTTTTGAGGTCCGTAATGATCCCTCACCCTGTTACGTTTAGCATTGAATTTAACACATTAGTATTATTGGTATTGCAAACTACGCTACACACACAGTAAACACAATACACACAGTACACGCACACAACGAAAAGCACACCAATCTTGACAGACGTCCCTGATGAAATTCAGCCAGTCAACAACAGAGGTCTGGCTTTGAATGCCAGTTTCAGCGCGTATTTCGTCGATATTGCTTTTTGGGTGAGCGCTCCACATGTAAATAATGTTGAATATTTTGTTTAACTCTAATTTGGACCGTGTAAAGAATGATCCATGCCGCACAGACAATTTCACATACTGGTGGTTGTGTCCACGGCACTGTCGACATCGCCACTGAAGGGTGTAAAACCTGTATGCAGACCTTTTTTGTACACTCTCACACACTCCTACGTGCACATACATGGGGGCTAATTAGAGGGTTTATGGTACTTTTACCGTTTTGTCCTACATGTACACATACCAGAAACTTGTCAATATCATTTGACTGCCGGATTAACGACATTCCCTGGCCACACTGTGGGCAGTTACGCTCGTTTCTTATTAGTCCATGCCGAGCCAAAAATTTCAGACCAGCCTCAGTTGTTGTGAATATATTTCCAATTGCTTGAAAGTTGAATGTGACGTCAAGAATTTCATTTGCTGCAGCCACAACGCCATCATTCGCTTCCAAGATTGTTAACCTTGGCACTCTGACGGTTGGCAATAGGATCGATGCATCATATGGCAAGGGAGGAGGTCTTGAGCGTGGCCATAGCATTTCAGAACGATTGTAGACAAACGATGCCAGCAGTGCAGTATCTCTAGCAAGGTCGACAGCGTACTCAGATGAGCACAAGTTTAGGGCACGGCATATTTCTGCTGGATTCAAGCCTTGTTCTGAAAATTGTCTTATAGTTTCTATGCCTACATAGAATTAAACTCGGTGTTACAATGTTGCAGCGACCACTACAAATGCTTTTATGAGTGTTCTTTGGGTGTAAATATGCATACCCGCAAGGCGCAAGACGTCTTTCATGTATGTGTGCACAATCCATTTACATATTCCAGAAGCGACCCAAAGAGCATCACAGAGTCCACACACAACCTCAGTAATGGACTTGTCTTCCTTAAGTGCTTCTTTCACTACCCTTGCCACTTGAATGCACAGCTGACATGTAAAAATGTCTGAAATGTCATTTTCTTTTAAGAACGAATCACCACAGCCATTCATACGTGTAGCTCAGTCAGGCCGATTGGGGATGGGGAGGCGAAAATGGGAGTTACATCGTTACATTGCGTTTAAGTGGAGTTCACTATACCACCTGTCTGTGACTGAACCAAGCTGATGCGGTTTGTTCGATGCAGATGCAGTTCTGGCTCCAGGTTTTGCAGTGCTTGAACACTCCTTAGCTCCATCATCGCTGTTTCATTCTTCAATTTGACTACTTTATTTCGATGGTTAACTGGGTTTTAAAGTGTACGTGTAGTTTTTTAGGCGTTTTATGGAAAATGCTGACTGGCTACAAACGTACATATCGGCAGAAGAGGTCACTCGAGTTGCTGGAATCCATATAATATGCTCCAGGTAGTTCTCCACAAAAAAGCAGCACTGATTGAAGTAAAACGATGCTGGCCCAGTGCCAATTTGACGGACAACGAATCGGATACGCTCTTTCTCTTTGCTACTAGAACAGAAATGTGCTAACCACGCATGGGCGATTGGATAATTGTCTAATCGCTGACCGTGACATCCTTTCATCTCTTGCTGTTTCTTTGATGCATCTGCCATCAATGAACATATAATCTCTCCACTCACTCTCACCACCACACATCTGACAACAATCCCATGGGCTCTGGTAATACTCAACACGTCCATCTGCCCATTCCCAGGGTTTTTGGAAGATCTTCGATGGATCGCGCTCTGCTGATTCATGAATGAGAATGAAACAAATAAAAGCCACTGTCCACATGGCCCTCATTGATTCGCTGCCCTTGGGGCGATCAGTTGCTGTTTGTTCTGTTTTGACAAGCTTTAGCAATACTGAAGCGGTTGGGCAGGCAGGCCAGAGCTAGGTAAGGGTAAGGCAGGTGGAGTGACAGCCAGACAGATAACGGCGCATGTTCCCTGCCCTGGGACGCCGGCGCCGACTGCCCTTTGTTCGTTTCTGCAAGCATTCCTGATCTGGTCAGGCAGGCCAGAGCTAGGTAAGGGTAAGACAGGTGGAGTGACAGCCAGACAGATAACGGCGCATGTTCCCTGCCCTGGGACGCCGGCGCCGACTGCCCTTTGTTCGTTTCTGCAAGCATTCCTGATCTGGTCAGGCAGGCCAGAGCTAGGTAAGGGTAAGACAGGTGGAGTGACAGCCAGACAGATAACGGCGCATGTTCCCTGCCCTGGGACGCCGGCGCCGACTGCCCTTTGTTCGTTTCTGCAAGCATTCCTGATCTGGTCAGGCAGGCCAGAGCTAGGTAAGGGTAAGACAGGTGGAGTGACAGCCAGACAGATAACGGCGCATGTTCCCTGCCCTGGGACGCCGGCGCCGACTGCCCTTTGTTCGTTTCTGCAAGCATTCCTGATCTGGTCAGGCAGGCCAGAGCTAGGTAAGGGTAAGGCAGGGCAATGGGACATGGGCATGACACGACGGTTAAAAGCACGCGAAGAACTGACAGCCAACATTACAAAATAGTACACAGGATCGCATTCCTGTATCGCACCCAAACATTACAAAATAGTACACAGGATCGCATTCCTGTATCGCACCCAAAATAAGAAAATCGACCGCGTTGCAATGGGCCGCTATTCCCCAATGGGCCACTCTGCCATTAGGCTAAAACGGGCGGCCCTTTGAATGGGCCACCTGTTTTCCAATGGGCCGCTGGTTTTCCATTGGGCCGCTCGTTTATCAAAGGGCCACTATTCTGGAGCATAACCGCCGCGCCAACCAATCAATACGCCAATCAATCAATCAATACGCCCAACGAGGAGTCCAAGAAATGCCACAGGAGCAAACTACAAGTTTTTTTGTCAATTGAACTGAACTTTTAAGTTCTATTAAAATAAAAATGTAAATGCTAGACATTCGAATGAAAAAAGGTCACAAAAAACTAACCGAGAATTTGTTTGCTGCGCGTTCAATTTGCCACGCAGTCGCCAAGCAATCGCACAATGTTCCACCAAGAAGTCGATGCAATTTTGAAATTCGGTCATCTTGCTTTTCAACCGCTCCAATACAGTATCCTGCAAGCGGTTCATAGTTTTTCCACAATACTTGTCAAGAAAGGAGAATAGAAATCGGTTGTAAATATGGTTGTATGGCCTGGTAGCACGTTGGACGGTGTACCATACCATCATCATCGTGGTACAGTTGAATGAACGCACTTGAATTTTCGTTCCTTGCACTGTCGTACGCACTGCACTCTCTCGGGAATGGGACAACTAGGCGCCGCCGACTAGGCGCCGGCCAACTGGGCGCCGCCCAACTAGGCGCCAGGCCATCACGAGCCAACTAGGCGCCCGCCCAAATAGGCGCCGGGTGGACTGGCCTAACTAGGCGCCATACACACCGATATGATCGTGTAACCAAATACAAGAGAATCACATGTTATGACAAGTGGCGTGCAATCCGTCAGCGTTTCTATGTTTGTTTCTACTGTTTCTACTTTCTTTCTATGTTTGTCTGATTCGTCGTCAGCCTATCGGCTTGCCGAAAACATCAACGTCCGTCGGCAGTAGCGCAGCAGTGCGCTGTGGCCCGCTGTGGGACAAGCGCCCCTCACGCCGCGCCACTAGCTGTGGTTGACGATGAAATGATGAAGTTAATATGCAGCGTTATGGGCAGTATAGACGTCCCGCACGTAGGAGGCATCTAGAAAGTTGTCCCACTGGGGATGTTGTCGCACAACTAGAGGATAGTACCCACCGATCTCGGAGGCAGATTGGGAGAGAGCTAGCGCCCCAAATAGTGGAGAGGGAGACACTACGTACCGGGAGAACATGCTAGTACATTGCTCCGCTCATGCTAGTATCTTATGCTAGCTCACGCTCATATCTTAGGACAACAATGTCAGATCGTTCCAAGTTTCAGCCAAAAAGACCTACCACAACTCCAGTTATTCGCCGACAAATTTGGGACATATAAAAACCCCTGTATAATACTACAATAACATTCAGATAAGTCTGATCTGACGCCCATGGCGTAAATCATTAACGGCCTAAGACAAGTGGGCGCCTGTAGTTTAACCGTCCATGGGGCGCCTAGATGGGCAGGCGCCCACTTGGCTGGCGCCTAGTTGGGCGGCGCCCAGTTGGCCGGCGCCTAGTTGGCGGCGCCTAGTTGTCCTAGACCGCACTCTCTCTACTGGACGCTTTTCTCTGTCGCGGCCTTTCTCGGTGAGAAGACGCGCCAAAAGATCTGTGTAGAGTATGGGCAAGAACTCCTTCCTCTCAGTTGTGGGCTGCCCCCCCCCCCCATCTCAAGAGACAAAAGAAAGAAAAAGCGTACAACACCGGGGGTTCCCAGGCCGTCTCCGATCCAAGTACTAACCCGGCCCGACAGTGCTTGACTTGCCAGATCGGACGGGATGGCGTATTCTCACCGTGGTATGGTCGTACGCACTGCACTCTCTCTACTGGACGCTTTTCTCTGTCGCGGCCTTTCTCGCTGAGAAGACGCGCCAAAAGATCTGTGTAGAGTATGGCCAAGAGCTCCTCTCTTCAGTTGTGGGCTGCCCCCCCCCCATCTCAAGAGAGAAATGAGAAGCGTACGAGACCGGAGATTCCCAGGACGGCCGACATCGCGCACACGCAGGGAGCTTCAGAAATGTACATTTTCACTGCTTGACGTTTATGAATGAATCAAAAATTCTTCGAAACTTTTTGTACAGCCACAGCTTAGATTAAGTACGTGGCGTTTCAATATTGGCCCTCTCCATTCAATAGAGCACCGTATGGTGACGATATTGCCGTAATAAACATCAGTGTTACTGTCTGGGCGCTATCAGAGAAACTGCTGTGCCTACAGGGGAGGATGGTCTGATTGCCCCTTCACTGCTGCTTTTGCGCAGCGCTCTCACCTGCGAACGACAACTCCTTTAATCAACACTTCATCATCGAGCAGGTGTCTTGACTTTTCATCAGTCGGTTCAGGTCTCTTTGTGCGAGGGTTTCAATGAAATCAACCGCATTTTACGTCGGCTCTCTGGGGGTTGCAGACAGCTCGTTGTACAGGCAGTTTTGCGTGGAGGAAGGGACTCCAGACATGCCGCTGCGCGCTCGCCATTGGATCTGGCTGGCCTCGTCGCCGCTGATCCTCCTCTACGGCCTGGTGACGACCGTGCTCGTGGTCAACGTCCGCGATAAGGAGAACTTCGGCAGCTTCGTCTACCGCCTCATGGCGCTGCTGGGCTGCTTTGACCTCGCCGTGCTCGTGCACGCTGCCTGGTACCAGTCGCTCAGGTCGGAGAGACGACTGCACTGACGTTGTTGTTGTTGTTGGATTTGAGGCAACGTTAGGAGGCCGACAGTGGCCCAGCATGCACCCATCTCCATGACGCCTTCCCGTCTAGAGCCGCATACTCAGACGAAGACATTCGGAAGGACGCCATCTGTGATCTGGGGCAGCGACGGCACGAGAAAATCTATTGAGAGGGAAGTCCTCGATCTGGCGGACCCATCGAGAATAGAACGGGTGCACTGTCGATCCCGCAGCAGAGCCGTCCGGCCAGATGCAACAATGCCATCTAATCGTGCCCTTCCTACGGCTTACATTGATTAGCTAGTCTGTGTTGCGTGTACACGCGTCTTTCGTCGCCTACGCGCACTCGCTTGAGATGCCTACATACATTGAATACTGCAACCTTTAGCGATGGCGATTGCACGGCAACGAGCATTATGCGGCAATCTGAGCCATACCTGTAACTGGGGGGGGGGGGGGGGGTTTGGGGGCTCCGCACTATTTTTCCAACACCCTCCCAACTCCCCCCCCCCAACCCTCCCCCCCAGAATTTTCCCAAGGGATTTTCACTCAGTCTAAAACGATAAAAGTGAGTAAATGTTGGTGTATTTCAGTGCTTTTCAGTGTTATATGACAATAAAACAGCTAAATAACACTGTTTAGACTGTTTTGACCAAAAAGTACCAGTATAACTCAAAAATTGGCTGGCTACCCCCCCACTTTTTGCTCCAGACACCCCCCCCCCCAGAATTTGGCCGTTTACTCCCCCCCACTCTTTCAGACCCAGTTACAGGTATGATCTGAGCAGCTGTTCAGCTGTATGCTTGTGATTGCAGCGTCGCATTGGGCTACCCCGTCTTTGGGGACGCCTTTGCGCGCGGCATGGTGCTCGTGTCGATGACGGCGTCCACCTACACGAACATCATCCAGGCCGTCATCGGTCTCAATCGAATGACCGCCGTCATCTGCTTCAGCAGGTACTTCCAGCTCTGGAACACCGTCACGGAAGTGGCTACGGTGGTGAGTCGATTTTGCTGCCAATATGTGCGTAGGCATCCGAAAAAAGTCAAGGTTTTGGCCCTTACATTGGTATTTGCTTTGTTTGCACTATTTTCAACACACAATAGTGAGTTGCGATAGAACCACAGTGCCGAAGGCGAATATTTTGCGCTTTTGAGTGCCTTAATCCACGGAAAACGTAAAAATCTGCCCACTTTGCCCATGTGGTCGTCCTTCCTTCCTTCTTCTCCCCCTGAGCTCTCCCCCTCCCTCCCTCCATCCCAAATCTGAGCTGACAGGAGGGGGAGACCCCCCTCTCCTCCCTTCTGGATCCGCTAGTCCGTTAGTCCGTACAAGACTCCAATCCAATCTCTCCACAGAGATAAAGGCCAGCACCATCGCCCCGTCTATATGTACTTCAGACGGCGCTGCTCTCGCTGGGCGCGTTCATCTCGTACCTCTACTGGCTGAGCTATCGCTTCGTGGTCGTCGTCGACGCCGCGAGCGCCGCCTTTCTCAGTCTCAACGTGACGACGCTGCACACGCGCGTCGACTACGCCCTCTCCACGCACGCGCTGCTCACCATCGTCTGCGGACTCCTAGTCACCGCCGCCTACGCCGCCGCTGTGGCGCAGCTCAAGAGACTCAGGTGGCCGTTCAGCAAAGACGGCGAATTCATCGAGCGGCACGAACAATCCCAAACGCGAAAGGACGACGAACACTTTGTGAACCGTTGGAGAAGGGCGCCGCATAACGCAGGCGTTGGAGCGCGCGAAAGCATAGATTCCGGTGTTGCAGTCCAGAATCCCACCTCCTTGTTTCCCTCGCCCCCCCCCCCCTCCCAGGCCAATACCACCGCCTTCCACATGAAAGTCTCCATGTCTGAGTTATCACGGTAATTGGATTGCGCAAAAGTTTCTTATTGAATTGCACGTTGTGATAAGGATCTCATGCAACAAAAACAACGTGTGTAACACTAGCCACACTGTGACACAGAGCCAGCTGCACTACGGGCCCTGTAGCTGGCGTGCGCACTGCATGCATATGCGCTCGGTGGTGCACTTTTCGATTTTGCGTGTGTTGCGTAGAGCTTACTAAAAAGAGCGTCGACGACAGCGTTTCTTCAGCGTCGAGGCGGAGCAGAGCGAGCAGGAGCGCGCCCTGACGCTGGTCGGCCTGGCGGGCGCGCTGTCCTTCCTCGCCGTCACCTGCACGGAGATCGTCGTGCACGCCATGCAGGCCTACGGCGACGCTGCGACCACGGCGACAGTCGAGTCCCGCTCGCAGTCGTGCGACCGGCTGTTCGACAACCGTTTTGTTCAGACTGTCAGAGTACATACCCTTCTGGTCGGGAGGGGGGGGGAGGGGAGTCGTTGTTGTTGGATTTGGGGCAACTTTATGAGGCCGTCAATGGCCCGGATGTGTAGCATACCCATCTCCATGACGTTTTCCCGTCTCGAGCTGCATACGGTAAATCCTCCAATAGTGCCCCGGGCACTATTATTTCAACCTCTCCTTACTCGGGGGGACTATTGGGGGGTTCTATTGGAGGATTTACGCTAATTAGCCAAAGACACCCCGAAGAACGCCATTTGCAATCTAGGGCAGCGATGGCACGAGAAATCCATCGAAAGTGAAGTCGTCGATCTAGTGTAGTGGCCCCATCAAGAATCGAACCCAGAACCGTGCGCTCACGAGGCCCATTCGCTACCACTAGAACACGCTGCCCCTCGTTGGGGGGGGGGGAGGTATAAATATAATGGAAAAGTTCGACTGCCGCCAAGGCGCTGAGCCTCTGCATGGTGTGGTACTACGCGTCGAATCCCGTTCTCTACTTGGCGCTGGATGGCAATCTCAGAAGGAAGGTCCAGCAAGTGCTGCGCATGGGATCGGCCCTAGAGGTTCGACCGTTCGCGAGCTGACCACTGATCAACTCTTTCAGATAGTCGGCTTTGCGTCAAGACGCACCGTTTCATACCTGGGTACACGGCATGTAGGTTGTTTTGTCGGCAGTGTTTCACGCTACCGGTGGACCAGCCGACCGCAAATCCGACACTGCATTCTCCTGATTTCCAGTGACTCAGTCGACATAGGTAACTCGAATATTTTTTTCGTTCTCTCAGTGTGACCGTCGGTTGGTCGTGTCCCACATCGCCTTACACTAAGGCCTAGGTCTAAGCAGCAACCAGCCGACTCCGACACCTTATTGTGAACACAAATATGAGCGTTCCTTCAGCCGTCACAGCGCGCTACGTGCTAGAATATAGACTGCTGGCTGCTTGACCATAGATCGCTCTGTTTATGAAGGTGTTGACGCAGCGTGCGCACGACAGTCTGCCTGAAATGGGCTGGTGCAAGTCTGTTGGACCCTCTTCAAATGTCGCGTCAGAAGCACGATTTTAGTGCGACATGTGGTTGTTGAGATGTTGTTGTTGAGAGTGGGTGTGATGTTGTGCAGTCAGTTGACACCTGACGGCAGCGCAGAGCACACTGGTAAAAGCGGAAACGCTCAACCAGCTGGGCCAGGTGCCTCCTTTCGGGGAGTGGGTGAAAGCCCCAACCGCTTTTTTTATAATCTTCTCTGGGGCCGGCCCTGACGAAGCTGCAGACGAGTCGGCAGGCGACGCAGGGCCTGAGAGTGTCCGCGCTTGGCGCAATATTCTCTCAATTTAGTGAGACTTGTCGACAAATGTTAGCATCTAGCAACTTTACCTGCCTTTGAATTCAACCGAGAATCGATCGAACTGCCGTGGTCAATTGTACTCAATTTTTCAGAAGGTTGTCCTTGTCCGGACTCCTTTGCACCCGGTGTAGCGCAAATCTCGTCCCCGGGAGGCACTAGTGGAGGATTTACGGTACACCATCTTCTCTAAACTTCACTCTATTTTAAATAAAACATATAATTTTACTTAAAAAAATTACCTTCGTTTTTGTTGTAAAGTCAGAAATCTAAAATAAAATATTCCCATCCCTAGTTGTTGTACACAGCTGCCTAAGGCAAAGCTTAATCCTAAGCTCTAGGCCTAAGGCTGTTGCAGCTAGCCTAAGGTTATTAGTCACTGTATTGTCTAATGTATCGCCGGAATAACAAAAAAATGACGGCGTAATTAGCTGAAAGCAACCATACCGTAGCGGTACCGTATCGTTCGAGTCTTTTTTGGCTCAGTTAGGGGGTCAGAATGTTCAAATAGGTCAGAAGATTGTGTTAGCGGCTAAAGCAAGGTCTTAACGCTAAGCTTAGGAAATGCCAAAACTTGGGCATAAGGCCTAGGGAAAACCAAATAACCATGAACTAGAGAAGAAGCCAAGCGAGCTAAGTGCAAAACGTCGTCTCGGCACAGTCAAGGTCTGTTCGGGGTTCAACTCCAACAATTGACGTCACGAAGTTATTAATGACATTGGCATAGAAATGAACGCCCTGATTGCTTAGGTGTGAGCCAGGCGGATGGCAGGCCTTTCCTCGCTGGTGAAGAACGCCGTTCTGGTACAACAGTGATAATGCTCGCGCTCCGACCTTTTTCCAATGTCGGACACGCCTTCACAATGCTGGGATTGCGCCAAATAGAAAGTTGAAAGTAATTATGGATAACAGGTGCTGTTTGCACAAGCAAGCATGCCTGTATGCCTATGCAATAATAACCTTCTGACACGTCTGACCCTATTTATCAGTTTGGGCTTTCTGTACCCTTTAGGGAAAATCTGCGCGTCACTTGTAAAAAAGAAAGCGTTTTCGTTGTTTTCGTTTTCTTTTTGTCTTTTTTTTCTCATTTTGTCGAGAGAGATGTCTGCCGAGCCAGCGGTGGCCGCGGAGGCGGCGTCGGAAGCCAAGGTTGTTTTTTT
This sequence comes from Paralinhomoeus sp. GSCO2_6, assembly GCA_030248085.1. Classification (NCBI taxonomy): domain Eukaryota; kingdom Metazoa; phylum Nematoda; class Chromadorea; order Monhysterida; family Linhomoeidae; genus Paralinhomoeus; species Paralinhomoeus sp. GSCO2_6. The sequence continues at coordinate 31,310 of JASAMY010001083.1, forward strand.
TTCTAGTCAAATATCTATTTCTTTTAATTTTAGTTTTTGTATTTTTAGGACGATTTGGTCGTGATGGAAGAAGTGGTCGAGGGGGAAAGGCGAAGCGTCGAGGTCGAAAGAGCGCGCACGCTGCTGCTCAAGGGACTGCCCGGTTCCCTGAAAGAAGAGGCCGACGAGAGTTTGAAGGTTTAAATTTAATTAATTAGCAAAAATAAAAAAATGGTAACAACGAAGGGTAACAATGAAGGGTAACAAACAAAACGCAATCGCCGTTTGTGCTGTGCAGTGTGGCTATGTAGCTATTTTTGTGAGGCATTCAACCGAGTTTTCGCAACGATTTTAGAGCAAATTGAAATGGGGTCCAATTCAAATTTAATAGACCGAATCGTTTCCAATAATTTTGCCCTCAATTTTTCATACGCACGAACCACTCAGCACCATCCATGTTTTCTAGTCGCATTTTCTCTAGGCAAAATTATCCATTTGATTAAAAACCATGATTTGCTGTTTTTTTTAAAATTAATTGTGAGAAAAAACCTTATTGGGATGTGGTCATGGAAATGTTTTCTAGTCGCATTTTGTCCAGCCAAAACTATCCATTTGAATAAAAACCATGATTCGCTGGTTTTTTCTTTAAATTAATTGTGAGAAAAACGTATTAGGACGTCGTCACGGAGATTTTTGAGAACGCGCTGGGCATTTCAACGCACGATTGGGTGGAGGCCATTCAGCGCCTACCCTCTTCCGAAGCAGAATCAACAGAGGTAATTATCTTCTCAGAAGAAAATATTTCAATTCCTCCATTCCATGATGCAAGCAATGGTGTTCAGTATACGTGTAGATTGGGGAGGGTGAACCCCCCCCCCCCCACCCCCTCCCCGGCTCCCCCCCCCCCCCTGAGGCCACGCATTTGTTGTGCATTTGTCGCTAGAGGGTCTGTTTGCTTACCCAAAAAAATTTCGCCATTGTGGAAGCAGCGCCATGGGAATTTTTTAAAGAAATATTTCCATGGATGGGGCTGCCTGCTCTCCTGTAACCCATTCTAAATTTCACCGAGGTGTGGGGGGGGGGGCAGCAGGTCCATGGCGCCCCCGACCTTTGTCATGCCCTAGGTTATGTTACACCGAGAGAGAAAGTATTGTGACGTGTGTACAATTGTAGTTGGGGAATTTGACTTGTTCTTTGTAGTAGACATGCCATCACATGTGGACAACTGATGTGCAACTATGGTCCAAGTGAACTGTGTGTGGCCAGACCGATCTTTGTGACACTGTCGCACACATCTGTAACTGGTTGCTACCTTCCCCTCTCAAAACTCGACCTCCCCCCCCACCACTCAGTACCCACTCATTTGGGTGTTTGTAGTTCAGATGTGTGACACGTCAGCGTCATTGACTACCGCCCACTGTGCACATTGCTCCCAGAATCGCGCATTTCTCGTTGCTGTATAGGGTGACGTGTGGAATGTGATTACAATCTGCTGACACTCTGATCAAGTAGCAATAGGAAGTCCTAGACGATTTTCAAGGACGACTTGTTTTCCTGGACTGTTTTTTTTGCAGGATGGTCATGTAGAAGCATTGGTGACCTTTCGCTCTCGCATCCACAAGCATCGGGTGTTCACACAGAAGGAGAAGTTTGAGAAACCGATTGAAGTTGCCCAGCTTCTTGCTGCGGACATGGAGCTCTACAATCTCATTGGTTAGTCGAAATTTTAGTTTTGTGAGTCCTGTTTAGTTGAAACTGCACTTGTAAATTCATGCAGAGGCCAAGAAGCTGAACCAAGATGAACAGTCCAATGGGGCGCCAGTGCCAGAGCAAGACAAGCCTGGAGACAAGAAAAAGGCCCAGCCAATCCCTGTGGTCAATCAGAGCCCCTCCAACAAGTCGCAGGTGTCCAGCAGCTCTGGCAAGTCCAACCAGCCTTTGTACAAAGGCCTGCCTAAGAAGATGGCAGACCCCAACTTTGTCATCGACTGGGATGGAGCTCCAGAGTTTCAGTGGAGGGGTAGTTTGTTTCTGCCGAGTGAGCAGTGTGCATTGATTCCAGTTCATGCCTCTTCAGTTCCTGAAAGTGCAGAGGAGGCCAGCAGACTGGTGATTGAGAACATCAGCTATGGTGACATTGACTCTGCCTGGCTGTACCAATCCGTGTCCAGAGCCAAACGAGTTGAGTTCACCTTCAACAACAGCACGAACCCCTCTCGTGGTGAATTCGAGCACTGCAACCTCAGAAAAGGGTAAGTTGCCTACCATGTTGATTTGCAAACAAATGTTTATATCTGGTCAACTTCTAGGCGACTTGTTCTGCACTATGCTTCTGATAGCACTGCAATGGCCCAAGCAGTGAATGGCCTGATCTGTGTCAGGACCAGACCCAACAAAAGGATCAAGATTTTCTTGCCTCAGAGTTTGTTTACATTACTTTGGCCCCTTTTGATGCAGAAAAATGTGTGTATTTTTTGCACACAAGCTCTCAATGGGTTTTGAATTAGACATGTGAGCTGAACTCCAGCATTTTTAGTTAACCAATCAAAATTGTTTGGTACAACTCATGAAATTAGTAAGGCTTTGGATGCCTCATAGCCTGAGTTGAAGAGAATGTGCACAGATGAAGCCTACAGTGGTGATGAGAATTGGGGGGTTGAGTGAATGACCCTTCAAGAGCAGAGGGGAGCGAGGAGTTTTAGGATTGAAGTGTGAGGGGTTGTGGTTTTTTTCAGTTCAGGTTAATATATAGTATTTTTGGGCTGGTGATTGGGTTTTCTTTAATTTAAGCAGTTTGGGTATCTATATGTTTGAAAAACCATGGATACCTCTGTTACTGCACAGCATGAGAATGTTTGAAAGGACCCAAACTGAGTGAATCCAAATGATTGTAATAATTGTTTGGGTTTCTCAGTTTTGGTCAAACGGAAATATGTAGTACAGCTGTAGCTATGCTCATACATGTAACCGGGTTTTTGCAGTGGGGGGGGGGTCTGAGAGACTTCTGGGGGGGGGGGGCGGGGGGGGGGGGGTACTCAGATTTGAAGAGGGAGGGGGTCCCAGAAGGGAAAAAAATGTTCCAAAGTAGTGTCTAAATAGGCACTTTTCAGTCAAAAATAGGTCAAAAATGCCATAAAATAGGCTATAAATAGCGTTATTTAGCTGTTTTAAGGCCAAAATACACTGAGAAAGGCAAAAAGTACACTACTTTGTACAATTGTTGGCAAGTTGGAAAACTTCAGGAAAATTCTGGGGGGGGCGGGGTAGGGGTAAAATTCTGGCTGGGGGGCGGGCAACCCCCCCCCCCCCCCCCCCCCCCCCCAGTTACATGTATGGCTATGCTGAGCTGTGACTTATGAATCTTTTTCTATTTCCTGATGCAGACCACTGTCACTTGACATGTTGTGAGTGCAAGATCCTGAAGTTCAAGATGCAAATGATTATGAATCTTAAAGAACTATGACGTTTTTTGGGCACACAACTATGACCTTTTTTGTTAAAAGGTCACCATAACATTGAGAAGAAGAAGCTTGTTAGCACTGGAGGGTTCATGTGCAGTGGTCATGGCATGATGAAGGAGCTGCTTGACAATGGAGCCATGTGTTGATTAGAGCTAAGTGGCAGTGGAAGCCATGCAGCCCATGTACAGGCAGCCATGCAGCCCATTACATCAGAAAGAACAGAACTGTAAACCTGCTGCTTCATGCGACACTTCTCCATGTTTGAGACTGCAGTGAGTGTGTGCATGCGTGTGTGCATGCCGGTGCGTGCATGCGTGCGTGTGTGCCAGTGCGTGCGTGCTGGTGCATGTGTGCTGGTGCATGTGTGTGTGTCAGTGCATGCCAGTGCATGCGTGCTGGTGTGTGCATGCGTGCATGGCAGTGCATGCATTTGTGCCAGGCCAGTGCATGCGTGTGTGACGGTGCATGGGCATGCTTGTGTGTGTGTGCTGGTGCGTGCGTCCCAATGAGCACTGTCTGAGGGGGCCTGGGGGGGGTAAATGACTGAATTCTGGGGGGGGTGTGTTACCAATACATGCTGGCTCAGCAGTTTGGATTCTCTGTCTATATGAAAATGTTTTCAATAGTAAAATGGCATGGCTCCCTTTGCTGCATGGCTCCATTGTCACATGGCTCCTTCATCTGTGGCTCCTTTGGCAGTGGCTCCTTAATCATGTAATTTGTGCAGTGGTAGAGTACATGTTGGCCTGCAGGACTGCAGATGCATCACTTCCAAACCCCATTGGTATAGTCTGTCCTGTCCATTTTAACTGTATGTTAGTTCATTACCACCAACACAGCACAGGGCTCTAAACAATCAAGGATTGTGCTGGCTAGTATCACATCACTGTTGTGCAAATAATCATGTTACCCATACTAAATCCAATCCAAGGTTGCCATTTTAATGGTTACCAGACCAGACTAAGGGTCCTCCAACAATAGAGCCATGGAAGGGGGGTGCCACAGACTAAGCACCTGCACAGACTGGGGGGGGGGTTTGGTGGTCTGCAATTCTCAAAAGTTACTGTTCTAACCTCCAAGATGCTTGTTTTGTCAAGCATATGGTAGCAACTATTTTTTTTTGGTAGCAACAGCTTTTCTAAGCCGTAGCCTAAGAAAAGCATAAGGCTAAGCAAAGACTAAGCCTAAGCAAAGTCTAAGCTTAAGCAAAGACTAGGCCTAACCTATGCCAAGCCCAAGGCTAAACAAAGAATGAGCATAAGCAAAGTGTAAGCCTAGTTTGAACTACACAATCCTGACAAGTTCATTCACTACAGTCGAATTTATAAATACAGTAAGTTAGTAGCAATTTATGATTGTTGTGCATTTTTTGCTTTGTTGGACCAAAGCTCAGTCATGGACTGGGGAAATTCTGGGATAGGATTAAATTTGTGACAATCAGGAGCAGGACCCACCCAAATCATGTCCCAACTAGGATGTACTGAACCTAAGTGTCACAACTCGCAGCCACGGCCATTTATTGTTGGCCTTTGGATTAACAGTGATGAGATGTGGGTATTGAAATTTGTCAGTAGATCAAATTAGCCTTTTCTCATAACAAGCGTGGAATGGGCATTCCAAAAGTCAGCAGAACAGATGCTGGTGCAGTTCAATTACTGCGCACATGGCAGTGCCCAATGGGAAATCAGAGGTTAGGGGCTTGTCAGCTTACCCTTGGAGAGTATACTTGGGCAGGGAAGTGAAGCTGGGATGCGGGAGACAATGGGACAGTGATCAAGGGTATCATGATGTGTCTGCATCATTGTGGTGCTGTGAACAACAGGTGGCTCCATGGCTGCATGACTTCATAGGCAGACATGCAGCTCTTTTATCTTGTTGCTCCACCATCTGTGGTTCTATCTATCCATGACTCTTTTGCCCACAGCTCCTTCATCCTGTCACAATTTTAACATAAGAAGACCACACAGAACACATTTGGCATGCATGCTAGGAGCAGGAGCAAACAATGCTTATGTTTAGCACCAAACACCCAGCGAATGCGCCAGAACCTTGAGAAGAAGCTGGGCAGAGTGCACAAGCCAAATCTGAAGTCTAGACAGTTGCTGGTGCGCAACGTTCCTGGCTCTGTTACTGAAGAGGATGTCAAGAAATCTTTTTACAAAGTTGACATGAACAAGTTTGAGAATGTCACCTTCAAGTTGGATATAAACAGGTATGTTCTTTTCTTTTGATCTGCACTACACACTAGAGCTGCAAACCAAATTTCGGTATATACTGAAGAAAATGGTCGGTTTTGGTATATACCGATACCAAAAATACCGATATTTCTAAATTTCGGTATATACCGAATCCGAAAATACCAATGCAATTTTTTGGTATTTGGTATTTGGTATTTTTTGGGGATTTTCGGTGTTATTTGAACGTCAAAATGCGATTCCAGTAGCTTACGGCACGCGATTTGTGCCAAAAAAAGGAAGAAACAGAGGCCAGAGATCGCCATTGACGTCAACTTCTGTTTTGGGACTGTGCTGCGGCGCTAAAACAATGCTGAGGCAGTGGAAACGGGTCAGCGGCTGCTCTCCACAAGTGTAGATTCTTTGACTCCATGCCAGTTGTTGCTTGATAAGACAGGCCAATTGACAAAAGTCTATAATTCTGTCAACATCTGGGTCAGCGCATCAGGTCTGACCCCTAATATTACTCTGTTTGCAGCATTGGGAAGTACATATACAGGGTCAGGGTACACACTTGTAGCTGAGACCACTATCATGCGAGTAGCATTTTTCGTCTACATGTTGGGCCTGATCTACAGTGATCACCACAAATGTTGCAATGCTAGCAAAGCCAAGTAAGTAGCTGCTCCAGTCTTCTGCAAGGCTTTCCTCAAGTACCCAGGAGGCCTAGATGGATACTGGGGGAAAGCGAAGAGCAAGACGGTAATTTGTTCCATCACGCCTGCTGATATCTAAATACTGAATACCGAACCGAATACCGACAATACCGAAATTATCGGATGCGGTATATACCGTACCGAAAAATCCCGGCCATTCTCAATTTTGGTATATACCGATACCAAAAATACTGAACATTTGGTCGGTTTGCAGCTCTACTACACACTGGATTATTTACACAGTTTTTATGCTTTACAGGTGGCGTTGTGCTGTGGTGACCTTCACCACCCCAGAAGAGTCGATTTGGGCACATGTCAAGCATGATGAAGTGAAACTTGGGTCAGAGAAAGGTGGCAAATACTCAAGAGTCTTCTACATGCAGGGTATATATTTGTATGGCATTTTTTCAACTTCAATTTATTCATGTGTTCCTTACTGTTTGAGATGTCTTGGATGACAGTCTGCTGTTGAAAACTGAGACATTTGGTGGCGCTCCCAGGGGTGCCCCATTTGACTCACAAAGACGAGGAGGCTTCAGTAGGGGAGGCTACAGTCGGGGAGGGTTTCAAGCCTCCAGGGGTGGGTACAGTGGTCCAGACCGCAAGCGACACAATAGCCCATCCAGAGAGAGCAGGGCTGACTATGGGGACAAGCGACCTAGAAGAGGTGCTGACGTGGCTGACAGCTTCAGGTATTCTGCTTTGGTGTGTCATGTGTGTGTGTACCTATGTGTATGGCTGGAATTGCATTGTTTTGATTCTTTGTTTTATTACACAACATTGTGAAGTTTCAATACACATACAATCATGTGTGTAATGATTGTTTTGGAGTGTCAATTTTTATCTGGATTAGTAACAGCAAAAAAATGGAAAATGATTCATCAAGAACTAACTGAGGTACTGCCACTAAATGATGTATTGTGACTTTTGTCACAGCCTGCAGAAAAGTCTGTAGATGCATTGCAGTGACCAACATATATTGGCAAAGCTATGGCACATGGGTAAAGTACATATGGTAGAATGGTTTCCCTTTCTCCTTAGGGTGATTGTTTTGTCCTACAATCCCCTTTTGTTGTCAATGACTATTACTATTACAATGACTATTAGTCTGGGGGTTTGCAGAGGCAGAGCAGACCACAGAAGCTTTAAAAGGCAGCCAGAAGAGCAGTTCCTCTCTGGCCATGGCTACAAGGAAAGAGCTGCCCCTTGGCAAGGTCCACGACCTGGTCTGCTCTGCTGCTTTGCATGTATGGAGTGATCATGTTAACATGCATTCGTCTGCTGCAGGTGAAGGCAGTGTTCTTCTGAGGGAGCCTGTGGCACCTCCACCTCAGATGGTGCCCTCTGGTCCATCGATGGATGAGTTGGCAAAGCAGCAGCAGCAGCAACTGCAGATGCAGGACCGAATTCAGAAACAGAATGAGCTGATCAAGTGAGTTGTTTTAAATGACCATATTGTATGTTCTATCTTGATGCTGGGTACAGTGTGCACTGTGCAACTGAGAACTTTGGAAAATTGGAAGTTATCAATATTGACCTATGTAAGAACACACCATAAGAGGTGCTTTAGAGAGTTGGCTGAGGAGCTGAAGCGTCAGCAAGGTCAGATGGCTGCTCCTGCACCTGAGCCGGCAGCAAATATGCCTCCATCATTTGGAAAGTGAGATGAGAAATGTCTTTACTGCATTTGTGTTGTAATTAACATGTGCAATTTTCTAGCCCAATGTGGCCAGCACCACAAGGCCCTCCTCCCCACTGGTGAATTGCTGCAAATGATCAGCAAGGATGGAGGAAGGCAGAAAGCAAACTTGCTTGCTTGCTCTGTCAAAACATCAACTTTAGCATTGTTTGGCAACCCATGTTTTTGTTCACCTTGTAGTGAACATTTCCTAGCTACAGTAAGGATACGTTAGTAGTAGATCCTCTCATTTTGTTTTGTGTTGTAATAGGTAGTTGCTTTGCAATTGATTACTGCTCCTGGTTGTCCACGTGTTCGTCTGTCAGGTGAAACAATTGAATGTCTCTTTTCTGACCTTGCAAATAAGGCACCTTGCCAAAAAGGCACCATTAAGCTTCGTCTCATTGAGCATTAGGCCTCGTCGAGTTTCGAAGTCATCACATGCTGGTTTTGGTCCAGTTTTGAATGCGCTACACCAAAAACAAATATGCCAGATTTTTAAACTTTGAAACAATTTGCAAGCTTTGGGAGTAAGAACTCACAAAATTGGCAATGCTTCATGACACATGCTGGCCTAAATCGAAGATAATGGATAGATGAAGTTTGCATTTGGATTTCAACAACTTCTGCTGGAGGAATTCAGTGCTGATTTTTTAAGTTGAAATTTTTCAAAACTGAAATTTTAACTCTTTGTAACTTGGGAACAGCTGAAGCCAGGAGACTGAATTGTGTGGACCACATAGTCCACAGTTGTCCCTATAACATGCTAAAACCCCTAGAATCAATAAAGTTTTGAGATTTCAAGATTTTGAGATTTTTACTCTGCAAAACTTTTTCCATAATGGTAAAACACGGGGTTTTGTGCATTTTCTCAAAAAACTAATTGAAAGCATCAAAAAGAGGGTCCATCCATGTCCCAGCACACCAATTACATCATTCAGTCTGAGGCATGCATAGTGGCCATGAGGGCCACCACAGACATAGAAGAATGCCAATGCCTCAAGTTCTACCTCAAGGATGACCAGAAAAAAATCTACTGAAAGGTTAGTTCTCAATAGTGGGTCCCTTGAGAATTGAACCCAGGACCTTGCTATCATGAGTCCCAGTCTCTACCACTAGGCCACCTTGCTGACACTTGGCTAGACATCATGAGTCATTTGCCTCTGCTCAGTGAACGCCCAGCATGATCAACAGAGCAGCAGTAAATTTGGTGCTACCAACTGTCAACAGGGTGAATGCCCATCGCAATCAACAGAGCAGCAGTGAATTTGGTGCCAAATTTGCCATGACCAACTGTCAATACAGTGCACTCCATTCCTGATCAATAAAATGAAGCTATGTGATGATCATTTGAATTAACTTAATGTATGTATTATGCTAAACCGTTTGTTGCATGCCATAACATACACATGGTGGCCAAAGGCCGCATGTGCCTCTCGTTTATTAAATGACTATGTCCCAAGAATTGACCAAATCAGCCGTAACTCTAGATCCATATCACCTAGATAGATTTACCTTGGGGGGCCCCTTGGGGGCTCCTCGTTTTCTCAGTTCTTCGGTCCCCAATTCCTCTGCGCCACAGTTCCTCGGTTCCCAATTCATCAGCACCTGATTCCTTGGTCTCTTCATCGCACGTTTTCACCCTTTTATTGATAGTGAGTTTCTAGTTCTGATTATTGCGCACTGACTGATGTTGTCTGCGTGGGGCGGCAGTCAGCTCAGCTTGAATTTCAGGCCCTTGCAGCGGAAGTACAGTGTAACAGCAGCCCTATTGTTCTTTTGGGAACTCAGCAGCCAATCCATTCAGTAACCCAATCAAAGCCACAGTGAAAGCCACAGTTTATGCTCCTCAAACCTTGTTTTGAAAGCTTAGGAGTATGAAATCATGCAAGAGTGCTCCTGCTGTGCCTACTTATACCTCCTACAATGTTAGAATACCCTCTACTTGGTCCAGATTTCATTCTGAGATGATTTTGAAAAGTTCAAAATAAAACGTACTTTTTAAAATAAAATGGTTTTATTTAAAAAAAAAACACCCGAGTTTTCCATTGTTTTTTTTTTCTACAATTCTAATCACAGGGATTCACAAGCCTCTTTCAATCATAACAGCAGGAAGCAGCAGTCAGGGAATGAATCTGTGGTGCCACTCTGATTTCCACAGATGAGTGTATGACTGGTGATGTTGCACTGCACTCCATCTGTGTTGACAGAAGGGTGTCAGCCTAATGACTCGGTGATTGTGTTCTTGATGACATTGAACCATTCTCCAATGCTTCCACTGTTGAGTGTGAGCATGGACTGGGATGGCCACTGCCATATGTGGAGGTTTGCCAATTGCAGCAGCCCAATGTTACTAAACTATACGTATGTCTAAGCTAAACATATATCTATTTGTTCCCAGCTAGCATACATACTGCTACCATACACTGAAAGCAAATGACATGATACAATGAAGAACAATGCAATACATCGTACATGTGATGTGAAGGCAAGGCTATACCATACCAAGAGAGGGCAATTTGAGAACCTAACCATAATGAACTACCAGATTACACATTCTTTGTGTAGAGAATATCACATATGAGAATGTTGGCTTTGCTGTTATTAATCTTTGTGCTCTCAAAGTCTGAGAGGATGTAATGTTCATCCTTGTTAGGTTTGAGGTTGTGTAGTGCCCAAAATAACCTCATGAAGAAATTGTTCACAAAAGAAATCGTGAAAACATGTAGTTTAGGCAAACTAGGACCTAAGTGCTTTTTGTGTTTCCTGGTCAAAACACTAAAAAGGATGCAGAAAAAAGTTTTTATCATTTTTGACATGGTGAAAACACTAGACAAATTCTGGTATGGTTTCAGAGGGGTGTTGGCTTAAAGGTCTTGTTGGCTTGTTGCAGGGAAACCCCCCCCCCCCAAGTTGCAGATATGTTGGTCCAAACCTGCTAAATGACCCACCTAAGGAAAATGTGTGTAATGTGCACAGTGTGGGTTGCTGTTGCCAATTAAAAGCAGATGCTGTGCTATGTGCCTGCCTACAGGCAGGTTTGGGAGATAATTTCGTTTTTAATTGAAAAAGAAATTTGCATTGGGATGTCAAATCATTGTTGCAGAAGTTGTTTTAGTAGAGTGTCAATAACAGCAAAGTAAAGCATCCTTTTGAAGCGCACTTTAACAACTTTTTACTACTAACTAGTGTTTTGTTTGAGTCAGACTATGACTATTGCAATGGGGGCTTGGTTTGACACCCCCAGAACACTTTTCCTAAGTATCACTTTTCCAGTTGTTGAATATACGCTGTGTCTCTGCATGTCATAAGCATATTTATTCCAGCTTTTGTGCATCATGCTTAATCTACTCTTGTCATTGAATCAATAGAGATCTCTAATCAGCATGCAATGCTCTAGCTATAGATAGATGTGTCATGCAGGTTCAGCATTCTTGTGAACTAAAAGCCTTTATTATTTAACTTCTGTGATTTATGTGTACCTAGTACTACGGTTGCGGTTGAGCGTTACCACAAGTGCGAAAGAAATTGTGTGTTTCATATTTTTTTCTGGAAATAAAATCCATGTTTCTGTTTTGTGGAATTTGTGTGCTTCGTTGTATATCTTGCTGTGTTGTGTGACTTCGACGTGTAATATTTTGTGTTGAAATGACCACTAGCTTGTAATTTAAATGTGATCTGTGTTTAAGGGTGATTTAAAGGTTAATCTGTGCTTTTTTTTGCTTTCTCTCGTCACTTAAATGACAACTTGTGTGTAATACAGTGCTTTCATATGCTTAATACAGTGTCGCACTCGAGTTGTGTCTTGCACGTACTTCCGGTTCACGCTTTTTAGCGGTCTGTTGATTTGTCGCCATCACGCGTCATTAAAAGAGAATAGCCTAAGAATACCGTCTACTGTTGGAAATGGATGATTTGGACGGACTGCAAGTTTTGGCGGAGATAGAAAGGGGAGCGACGGAGGAGAGCCGGTCGCAAGACGATGCCGTCGTGGAGCAAAAGGAAAAAGAAGAGCAGAAAGATGAGCGGCCGCGAGAGGGGGTCGAACCCTCGCGCACGCTCAGACTGACGGGTGAGAGATGCGTTAGGGTGACGGCGCTGTGTCGCATGCTGCGTTGTATGGACACGGAATGACACACGCACATGCAAGCAGCAACTGGTCAGCACTCACACACTGTCCATACATGTAACTGGGAGGGGGGTACCCTTCCGACCCCCCCCCCGCGACCTCCATAGTTGCCTGCCCCCATTCTGCCCAGACAGAATTTTTGGCATTTCGGTATCTTCTACGTTTTTTTGGATAGTGTTTGTGAGCAAGTATAGTTGATCGATCTCGATTGAATTATAGTGGTACCCATATTACCATTTCATTCTGACCAAAAATGTCCTATTTCCGACTTTTCCTGCCCCGCCACTGCCACCGCCCCCCCCCCAAACACCTACGCCCCCCCCCCCACCATGGACGCCCCCCCCCCTCGCCCACCAGAATGTACTGAGTCCAGCAGGCAGCACCCCCCCCCCCCCCCCACCAAAACCTCGGCCACTGTATGGACGCAGCGGTGAACGAATGGGGTGGGGGGGGGCACCTCAAAAGGGGACTCCGCACAGGCCTGCCGAGCAGTCTGCTGGAGGACGGCGAGGAGTCGTTCGTGGAGACGGTGCTGGAGGTGGTCAAGGACACCTTCCAGTTGGCCAGCGGCCACGTCGAGAGGGTGCACAAACTGGAGGCAGACGGCGAAGTGGAGGATGAGGTTTGTGGGCGCAAGCTAGAAACTGCAGTTGTTATTTACAATATGCATTTTGGTTTGAGCACACCCCAACCCCGCCCCGCCACTTGTCTTCGAAATTACTCCCCCCCCCCCCTGATGAGTTCTCTGCGCGTGCGCGGCTTGACCCGCAGGTTGTGCGTTCGTGTGCAGGTGCCTCGCATACCTGTAACTGGGGAGGGGGGTACCCTCCCCCACTTTTTTCAACACCCACCCAACCCTCCCCCCCCAGGATTTTCACCCTGTCTAAAACGATAAAAGTGAGTACACGTTGGTGTATTTCAGTGCTATTTGACCGTAATAGAGCTAAATAACACCTTTTAGACCCTATTTACACCCATTTTTTCACCAAAAAAGTCTCCGTATAACTCAAAAAATGGCCAGCTAACCCCGCACTTTTTGCTCCAGGCACCCTCTCTCCCCCCCCCCCGAATTCGGCCATTTACTGCCCTCCCCCCCACTCTTCCAGACCCGGTTACAGGTATGGTTACACCTATGTACGTCGTGCCGTAAACAAAGGAGTACGAGTACAAGAACGCATCATACAAAAAGACCCGAAGAACCGTTTTAGCAGTCGCGCGCCCAGTGCCTGGTGGTGCTGTCGTCGCGCATCCTCAGACACCGCCTCTACTCGCAGAGGGCCCGCCTCGAGAAGCCGCTCGCCTTCGCCGCCGTCGACAAACAATTCCTGGAGCGCTTCGGCTTCGAGCTGGCGCAGCCAGCCGCCGCCGTTGCCCAGAAGAGAGGCGCCGATGGAGGTGACACTGACAGTGAGCATGGAGCTAGCCGAAGCTAACCATTGCGACCATTCCGCCGCCCCCACATACCCCATCAATTCTCCATGGGCTGCTATGGGAAAGAAGCTACCAGGTTGATGCTTGAACAGCCCCCCCCCCCCCCGCAATACGTGCTCCTCACTGTTGTGATTTTGCGTTAAGAGGGTGGGGGGGGGTAGGATCGGGCGTACAATCGAGGAAGGCATGTAGGAACTCCCAGTGGGGCCGAGGAGGGAGGTCGGTCCCGACCGGGGGGGGGGCAGCTGTATGTCCTGGGCGTCCGTTGAGCTGCCGGCCAGCGGAACCAACCTGGCGCCAGTGACAATTCCGGCCCCCAGGGTCGGGCTGACTGGGTCTCATCTTTCACTAGCAGCGGTCAATTGTGACCAGAGAGAGGCCCCCACGATTATAATAACGGCCCACACACAAACGAACAACAACCGGGTGGGGGGGGGGGGGCTGAGAAAGGAGCGATGGATAGAAGAAGAAATGTTGCAATGTTGCAACTTGCTCGTTGCTGTCGTGTACGTCTGTTCGTCCGTTAGTCTGCCGTCTCCGTTTGTCCGTTCGCGTACGCTCGTGCGTCTGCAGGAGCCCCAAAGAGGCTTCCTCCGCCCGCCGAGCTGGCTGACAGCTCCTTCGAGCGCGCCGACCGCGTAAGAGTTTCTTCACTTTGCACATTTTCTGCAATTTTTCTTTTTACAAATTCAATTTCCAGCTTCTGAGCGGCGACGCTCTCCTCGAAGCCTCCGCTGGGAAAGACGACATCGAGCGACTTGACGACGACGACAGCGACGATGTCGTGTTGGACTTCCAGACGCCTGGGGGCGGCGGTGCACCGACGCGCGAACGACGCACGGACGCACTGCAGGACCCACGGGCGGACGAGCAGGCTTTGCTGTCGAAGGCCAAGGAGAGCCTGCGGCAGGAGCAGCTGGCGCTAGACTTCAGCGTCGACTGGGACGGCGCCCCGGAGTTCCAGTGGAGAGGTGGGCGCTGAGCTTTGCCGGAATGATGAACACGTACCTGTAACTGAGGTTGGTGGGTGGTTTACTACCCCACTATTTTTTAGCACCCCCCCCCCCCCAACCCCCAGAATTTTCCCAAGAGATTTTCACTCTGTCTAAAATGATAAAAGCGAGTAATTGTTGGTGTATTTCTGTGCTTTTCAGTGTTGTATGACCATAAAACAGCTAAGTAGCACTGTTTAAACCGTATTTTACCCATTTTGACCAAAAAAGTTCGAGTATAACTGAAAGAATGGCCAGCTACCCCCACTTTTTGCTTCAGACACCCCAGAATTTGGCCGCCCCCCCCCCCCACCACTCTTTCAGACCCGGTTACAGCTATGGGTGAACGGTGCGTGCACTGGCGGATCTAGGATTTGCTGACAGAGGGGGGAGAAGGTCAAATT